>MU779347.1:139110-154622 GCA_026770625.1 Nicotiana glauca | reverse complement strand
GCACGGAGTTTAAGAAAAGAGAGAAGACTTTTGAACTTGTGGTGTAAAATGAGGCACAAATATTTTGTGTGGCTATAAATCATTGCATAAAGGTAAATTGTTTCCAAATAAGGAAAGAGGTCATTCTTTTTGACACGGACCAAAAAGGAAATAGGTTCACATAAATTGAAACGGAGGGAGTATATTTTTTGGTCTCTTGATTATCAGTAACCCGATTTCTTATTTTAAATTCTAAGTTTCGATCAAATTATCATTTTTTGGTTAAACAATATTAAAATTTAAATTGCTATTACATGCATAAGGTATACGTGAACTTTATGTACTCCCTCCGTTTCAATTTATGTGAACCTATTTGACTGGGCACGGAGTTTAAGAAAAGAGAGAAGACTTTTGATCTTGTGGTGTAAAATGAGGCACCTTTATTTTGTGTGGCTATAAATCATTGCATAAAAGTAAATTGTTTCCAAATAAGGAAAGGGGTCATTCTTTTTGGCACGGACTAAACAGGAAATAGGTTCACATAAATTGAAACGGAGGGAGTATTATTTTATACCGTACACAATATGACATAAAAATACGGAGTAAGTATGTATTAGCAAAATACAAATAAGAATATCTATCCATATATAACAATTCATGTGTTATTCCTCGGCTCATAATACTTAAAACATTAGTATTCATCGCCTAACGATCCCAACATTGTTATTCACTATATACGATCCATGTATTTATAATTCTTGTATAACTAATTCGTATGTAAATCAAACAATCACTCGATAATTTGAACCTTCAATCAATTCGTTAGTGATAGAAGTCTTTGTGTACATGTGGCCATGTGCGTGGTTTCTCCCCATAAATTAAAGGATTATTGATTAATCGATAGTGATTTGGCAGTGACGTTAAGTTAGATTAGGGTTTACAGCCCTTAATTTTACAGAGCTGAGCTGGAGTGGCCTTAATCACATCAGCAACGTGTCATACATCATAATCGCAATTAGATTTTAACTATAAATAATAAATCTTCCTGCGTCGAGTCGCATCACCATCACACCAAATTGCCTCTTTGTTTCTTTTTATTTATTATTATTATTTGAAGAGTCAAAGTTTGAAACTAAAATATTGATTGCAGTGTCCTTTCTGCCCCTTCAAAAAGAATGTGCTTTAGATGTTAAAGTACCTTACCCGCGTGCATCAATTTTATAAATTTCTCCTTTTCCTCCTCCAGCTTGATTTTTATTAGCAAAATATAAATAAATTATTTCGAAATAGGCTCGCACAAGAATTTAGAAGGGTAAAATCTCGAAAACTTCTAGTTTATATATAGTAATTAGTCGACCCTTATATGGTAAGAAAGTATGCATTTTAATTATTTCCATCTCAAATATTGGTCTTCACAAATTGAATTTGTCAAAATATTTAACGTTCTAGAAAATAAGAAGTCATTTATTACTTATTTTTCAGATTTATGCTGTTGTTCCAATTAATAGAGTACTACTATTTAGAACAATTAAGTGAGACATTTAAAACTGTAATGAACTAATGCGTTGACCCAAACATTATTGTTCACAACTTATCTAGTTGGTGGAATCGACCAAATAACCAAACACGATAACATCTGTATGCTCTAGCAATTTTAAAATTATTTTCTTTTTAGCTTCTATTTCTTCCCTGTGATATCATTATCTCATACTCCCTCCGTTTCAATTTATGTGAATCTATGTCTTTTTTGGTCCGTGCCAAAAAGAATGATCTCTTTCCTTATTTGGAAATAATTTACCTTTATGCAATGATTTATAGCCACACAAAATATATGTGCATCATTTTACACCATAAATTCAAAAGTCTTCTCTCATTTCTTAAACTTCGTGCCCAGTCAAATGGGTTCATATAAATTGAAACGGAGGGAGTACATTTTTTGGTGACATTCTCCACTTAAAGTTCTAAAGATAAACAAATTGTTGCTTATTTATTTTGCAAAATCAAACGTTGGATATCCAATTCGTAACATTGAATTCTTTTCCAACTTTTCCTTTTTTAATATTGCTACTATTATTTTCCTAGGTTTTCTACTTCGTGTGACCTTTAGGTTATTACGGGTTCAAGCCGTGGAAGGGTAAACTGTCTATATCACATCTAGGGGTGTACATGGACCGGGTTGGTTCGGATTTTATCAAAACCAAGCCAAATCAACTATATCGGTTTGGATTGGTTCGGTTTTGTCGGATTTTTCAGGCTTTTCGGATTTTTTATTACTTAAATATTATTTCAATCTTACTTTGTTAAATTTTTTAAGTAAATATATGTTTAGTAAAAATATAAAAAATTAACAAAGATATTATCTATTAAAATATTCTTATGAGTGATTTTTCTTAGTAACACATAATAGTTATTTTTTAGTCGCCTGACAATAATGTTTCATTGATGTACACTTTTAAGATTAACCGAATTTAGTAATTAAACATAAAAATCAATATGATACCTAAATAATGATGATCACTTCACATCTAAAAGATATAACAATTTAATAGATATTAACATATGATATGAATATGGAAGAACAAAGAGATTGACGCATTTCAGTAATGCTTGATGAGAAAGTGATCACATAATCAATTATTAAGGTTAATAAATATGGAGCACTTCATATACTATTAAATATTATATCCCGCAAGAGATTCTCAAATATTTTTAGATATTTTTTTAAAAGAAAATGCTATATAAAATCTTAATATATGTATAAAAATTATATATTTATATGTCGGTTGGTTCAGATTTTTTTACTCAATATCAAACACTACAACATAATGCATTTATAGCTATAAAACAGAACATAGCTAATTATGAAAATTTCCGTGGCTAAATACTTTAGCCACAATATTTTTTTTCGTAGCATTCGTAGCAAAATGTAGCGTAGCCAAAAGCTAGCTACAAATTTTATATGATCCGTGGCTAAGGATAAATACTTATTGCTATAAATTTTTTGTGTTGTATCTATATTCGTAGAAAATAGTTTTATACTTTTGCCATGACAAATATATTTATAGCAAATAACTTTATACTCTTGCCACAACAAATTAATTTGGAGCTATTTTTTAATGGTAGCCACAAAGTGATATTGTGTGGCAAAAGTTTTAAATTTATTTGCCACGAAAATTGTGATGACCCAAAGGGTCATCACCTGTTTCCTTATTCATTCCGTGCTTCCGAGGCCTTAAAAACCTCATTTTAGTCGCTTCGATTTACGTGCATAGTCCGAACGCATAATCAGAAAGCCTAAATGTGAAATTCTGTGAAAAATATTAAAATTTAGTATTAAAATGAATAAGTTTGACTTTGGTCAATATTTTGGGTAAACGGATCCGGGCCCGTGATTTGACGGTCGCGAAGGGTCCGTAGAAAAATATGGGACTCGGGCGTATGCCCGACATCGAATTCCGAGGTTCCAAGCCCAAGAAATGAATTTTTGAGTAAAATTATTTTTTTGAAATTATTAAGGAAAATTAAAATGAAAATTGATTAGAACGTATTGGTATCTGGCTCGTATTTTGGTTTCGGCGCCCGATACAGGTCTTATATGTGGTTTAAGATATTTCCGTGAAGTTTGGTTAAAATTAGACGTCGTTTGACGTGTTTCGGACTTAAAACTCTAAATTTGAAAGTTTATGAAGTTTGAAAAAAAAGCTATTGATTTTGAGATTTGATTCATTATTTTTTATGTTAATTTGCGATTCGATCGCACGGTTAAGTTCGTAGGATATTATTGAGTTAGTGTATGTGTTTGGTTAGGAGCCTCGAGGGCTCGGGAGTGTTTCAGAGGTGTTTCGGAGTGGTTTCGGACTTAGGAAAAGTGCAGGTTTGCTTCAGCTGTTGCAGAACTCATTTTCTTCTTCGCGTTCACGATATATCCCACGCGTTCGCGAAGCTTCAGCTTCATCCTCCTTCGCGTTCGCGTTCGCGTCAGCACACTCGCATTCGCATAGCGTTAATTAACCCTGGGGGACTTGGCCAAATTTTCCTCTTCGCGTTCGCATACCATCACTCGCGAATGCGTAGCCTTGAAACTTCTTTCACTGCGTTCACGTAGGTGTCCACGCGTTCGCGTAGACTTAAAATCCTGGACCCCAGCCTTTTCTCTTCGCGTTCGCATCCTTCCCCATCGCGAACGCGATGATCAGTTGAGTCAACCTTTCGCGAACGCGACTCCCTTTCCTTGAACGCGCGCGAAGGGCAATTTTTGCCTAGTTATATTTAATTTTCAGAACAGTGTGGTCGCGACTTCTTCATAAAAACATCCGAGTTTCTTCTTCTCCAAGGTCCTTAGGCATCCATTGAAGCTTCCTTTCATCAAGACCTCTTGGGTTAGTAAATTCCAACTCATTTTCTTCATTTTCCATCATTATTTATTGAATTTCTAAGCTTAAATCATGTAATTTAGGGTAGAAATTGGGAAAAATGGGTAGAGTTAGGGCTTTTTACTTTTTTTTGATTTAGACCTCGTTTTGGGGACGAATTTGAGAACAAATTATATATTCGGACTCGTGGGTGAATGGGGGATTTGATTTTGGTCCGAACCTCGTGTTTTGACCAAGCGGGCCCGGGGGCAATTTTGGAATTTTTTGAAAGAAAGCTTGGAAATCTATAATTAGACATTGGGTTTGATTTGTTTATCATATATTGATATTATGAAGTCATTATTGTATAGATTTAATTGAGTTGGAGCCGAATTCGAGAGGGAAAGTGGTTGTTGTGGATTGATTTGGCCGTGGAAGTTGAGGTAAGTGTTTGGTTTAACCCTAGCTTGAGGGAATAGGAGTTGAGTCTTATTTTCTACTTGCTAAGTGTCGAGTACGATGTATAGGCATGGTGACGAGTATTTATACATTTGTATCTAGCATGACCGTGAGTCCTTAGTTGCGAATAATTGGGATTTTGTTATATCTTCCCTTCTTAATTGATGGCTTCTATGTGTTGTAAAGATCTTGTGAAAGAAATTGTGACCTTTGAAATTCGTGGAGCGTTGGCTCGAGTTGAAATACAATTGTGAAGGTATATGAGACAAATAAATATTTGGAGCATGGGCTCGAGTGATAATGTGAACTATGAGATGAAAGTGAACGAAAGGTAAAGAGTTAATGATTTGTTCCCTTGCCGGGACGTTGTTGATTATTGAATATTTTCCCTTGCCGGGACATTGAGATTTTTGATATTGTACCCTTGCCGGGTTTTTAAATTGCTTGTTTTTGTTCCCTTGCCAGGATTTCCATCATTGTTTATTTATTCCCTTGCCCTTGTTTGTGATTGTTGTTTGGGTAAGGAAGAGTGTTAAAGCACGAAGGGTGATACCGTGCATTGTTTGATTATTGTAAGGAAAGAGCGTAAAGCACGAAGGGTGATTCCGTGTCATGTTCGCTTATTATGCGAAAAGAATGTTAAAGCACGAAGGGTGATGCTGTGCCGCACGATGTACCATTCCGTACCGATTCTATTGATATATGTGAGGAATGAGAGTAAAAGCACGAAGGGTGATGCCCGTGCACATGTTATTGCTTGGTGAGTATGAGAGTAAAAGCACGAAGGGTGATGCCGTGCACTTGTTGATTTCTGTTTCATTACATACTATTGAGTTGTGTTGTTTTCCTTTGTTACTGGACGACTCTTATTTGAAAATTTTTATACTCCCCACAGCATGCTTCCCCTCCCATATTGTTTATCTATTTTGCATTTCGATTCGCTGTATATATGTGAAACTGCACAGGTTTATGTGGTAGTCTGGTCTAGCCTCGTCACTAATTCGCCGGAGTTAGGCTAGACACTTACCAGCACATGGGGTCGGTTGTGCTGATACTACACTCTGTGCTATTTTTGTACAGATCCAGGTTTCGAGCAGCAGCATCATCATTAGTGCGGAAGTAGGCCTTCAGTCCAGCGAGACCCGAGGTAGCCTTGCAGGCGTCCGTAAGCCCGGCGTCTCCCTTATCCTCTCTTTTAGTCTGTTATCTCATTATGTTCGAGAAAAACAGTTTATGTTTTCTTTCAGACGTTGTATTTAGTATTCTTAGATGTTCGTGAGTACAGTGACACTAGTCTTGGATAGAAGATTTGTTGAACTTTCCGCTTTGCTATTCAGTTTTATTTAATGCTAAGACTTTCGCTTATCATTGTTGAATTTCATTGTTTATATATTATTGTCGAAAAATCGTTAAAAGGATTTGTATATTAATGAAAATGTAATCAAGTTTGGCTTGCCTAGCTTCCACAAGTAGGTGCCATCACGACCCCCGAGGGTGGGAAATCCGGGTCGTGACAAGTTGGTATCAGAGCACTAGGTTACATAGGTCTCACAACTCATGGACAAACTTGGTAGAGTCTGAGGGATCGGTACGAAGACGTCTGTATTTATCCCCTAGAGGCTATAGAGTTAGGAAAAACTTCACATTTGTTCCTTCTTGTCGTGCGGTTCTGTTTCTCAAATACCGATTGAATTTCTACTCTGTTCTTCCGCAGATGGCGAGAACACACGCTTCCTCATCTACCGCTCAACAGTCCGTACCCCAGAGCAGGTAGCTCCCCAAGGTTAGATTCCAGTGGTTCAGCCAGCTATGGCAGTTCAGTCGGGAGTAGTTGCTCAGACCGGCGATGGGCAGCTATGTCCGCAGATGCTTTGTGGAGGCTGGATAGGTTTACCAAGCTCTTCACTACTACATTCAGCGGTATTTCTTCTGAGGACCCCCACGATTTCTTATATAGCTGCCATGAGGTTCTTCGGAACACGGGCATTATTGAGTCCAATGGAGTTGATTTTGCTGCATTTTGCCTATCTGGATCCGCCAAGACTTGGTAGAGGGATTTTTGTTTAGCTAGACCAGTGATCGCTGCCAACTCGACACTACACCAAGGTAGGAGGAGCGGGTCGCAATAGCTTTTACCCAAATTAGTGGTTCGAGATCGAATTTCCACAGGGAGCGAGTAGTGGAGTTGTATTGCCTGTCTAGTCTAGAGATGTGGTTGTACTTCTAATATCACTTCAAACATTTTTGGTTTTTGACTTTATCACTACTATCATAAAATAATGATTAAGGCTAAATTAAGCTACGAGAATATTCCTAAGTTGTAATTAATGAGAGGAAAAGAACTATTGTCGTGGCATCACCTAGATGGTTAATTAACGGGTAGAAGCTACTAAGGATAGATTGACATATTTGGGGCTTATGCTATAACCGTTGTACAATTGTACCAATTCTCACTCCTCTCGGTACAGAGAATGATTTTGCCCAGTTGACTCTCTCGAGACCAATTGGGTAGGCCAATTAGACCAAGCAACTAGGGTTCAAGTAGGGTGATTACTCTCTCGAGATTTAACCCGTTAATTGGGACTACCATTTCTCATGGGTCCATACAAATCCCTTGTTGGGTCAATTTTGAGGTCATGGGCTCTCTTTCTCAAGAAGAGTTAAACCCACAAAGCTAGAATCATTGTTTGCAACCCCAATCCTTAATTAAAATATAAAATCAACCCAAATAACAAACACCCAATATCAATCTAACCCTAGATGGCAACATCCATCAATTACCCATACTAGGGTTGAGCCACAACCCTAGCTAATGGGTTTAGCTACTCATGCTAGATACATAAATCGAAGAAATAGATGAAGAGCTAAACATATTAATTAATTACTAAGAGGAATCTACAACTATTTACTGTTAATAAAGAGCAAAAGTGCCAAAAATGGCTACAATATCGTTCCCAGGTGCACAGTTGCGTTTCTGAATATAAAACTTGACCTAAAAATGGTAAAATGTTCTATTTATACTAAGCTGGAAAAACTGGACAAAAATACCCCTACGGGGCGCGAACCGCGAAAAAAAGGGCTGCGGCCGCGCTGGCTCTGGGACTCATAATTTCAGCTCTATGAAGTTGAGGACCGCGGACCGCGAGAGAATGCATCGCGGCCGCAGTGGGTGTTGGCGCGGCCACACATAAGTGAATGCGAAGCGCATTGGTTAAATTGGCTAAGTCCACAGGTCTCTGAATCTCAGTAATGCGGACCGCGCAAAAAGGTAGCGCAGTCGCGTGGATTTAAATCCCAAATATCCAGGTCTCTGAATCTCCTGTCCGCGAACCGCGTAAAAAGGTAGCACGGCCGCGTTGCCTTCAGCTTGATAATGCAAGTCTCTGAATCTCCTAGTGCGGCCGCGTTCACTCTTGCGCGGTCCGCACTAGGCCTTCTGTTCCTCATTTCACTTATTCTTTGACACTTGAGTAGGTTTCACTCTATTTTGAGCCTATCTTTGACATTTGTCACTTAGTCGCTCAAACCTGCAATCAAGCACAACTTGTAATTATTTTGGGACTATTTTGTGGCAATTTGTAACCAACGCAATAGCAAGTAGGGGTATAAACATGGTAAAATCCTAACTTATCAACTCCCCCGAACTTAAACCTTTGCTTGTCCTCAAGCAAACAAAATAAGACCCACCCCTTAAAGGGAAATCCAAGTAATTCCAGCTACCCTAAAACAACCTCAACAAGCATCAATTGGGACTAACAATTGCCCTCAATACGAATGCACCATTAACACATTTAAACTTTGGATCAAGTGTGACACAAGAGCATCAAGAGTTGACACATTTCATCAAAGAAATTCTCTCAATTACCTTGGTCATTGTGGAATCCAAACTCACACATCTTCAACTCTCCCTAAGCAAACCTCACCTTTTAGAGTATTGACACACAAACCGAGGTTGATGGAATTTTCACTCATCTCTTTCAAGAAGAAGGTCACAAGTCCGGCTCTGGGTACCATATGCTTGCCCCTTATGTAAGTATCCACTAATGTAGGTTCCCTTTGACTCAAGATCCTATAGGACTTTTGTGGGGTCATATGTGAAGGCTTTTGGGTAAGGGCAGGACATGTTTTTATTCCAGTGGGTTCAATCTTCCCTTAGGCACTTCTTTTGATTCATTTTGGCATAACTCTCTTGACTCTTTTGACTATTTCGCTTCTTCACAAGGGGTTAGAGAGACACATTGTCACTCTTTCTTATGCAATTGAAAACATTTCCCCTTTTTCTACTTTTCCCACACCTTTTTCACCTTTGTTTTCCTTGAATCCCTTTTTATTTTTGTTCACATTGGATTTTCTTTTTGTCTTTTTCTTTTCTTGCTTTTTCATTGCCTTCCTTTTTCTTTTGCTTTTGTACCTTACTACCACTTTGTTTCCTTTCTTGTCTCTCCCCCCAAACTTAGTCATTTGCCATTACTCAAAGGAAGATTTAGGTGCCAAGAGATGGTATCATTTGGAACGGGTATAGGCTTGTAGCGTTGGTTCTTGAAAGAAAGAGGTTCAAGGCTCAAAAGGGTTACTAGGGATCATTTCATTGTTAGGCCATGGAATTGTTCAACTTAACATTTGGATCAAGGAAAGCCTATAATCACTTCTCAAGTCAAGTTTCACCTAGGATTTCGCCTCAACAAATATTCAGGGCAAGTTCTAGACTATTGGCTCGGGACCTAGACTCACAATTCGATTTCTCACCACACACGCTAGGGGATTGCTAAAGATATCGAGTCGAGGGCCCACAACGACCTTAGTTACTATTTAAGAACACAATGGTCCGAAAAGACCACATGATGATTGTTTGGTCAATGCAAGAGTCTCAAAGCCACGACTTTCACCATCCTAAACACAACATTATGTCTTTGACCATGGGATCAAAGGCAAATGTGCTAGGCACAAGTGAAGCTTTGCTTGAGGTACCCTTAACTACAACTATCAAAAATAAAAGAGAAACCAAAGAAACAGACTCAAGCCCTTAAGAAGGTTGTCACCCCATCCATCATCGGGAAGAGCCACCCAATTCACACAATACTCTACCCTTGGAAAGAACCGTGGCCTTAAGAAAACCAAGGGCTTATTGGAAGCGCCAAAAACAAAACAAAAGGCTACGAGCCTAACTATAAAGCTAAAAACAAAAAATTTTGCGAAAATAGAAAATAGAATGAATATGTACAATGGGGGAGTAGAATATACAACGGGGATGAATATATACAGAAATGTAACTTTATATACAACCCAAAAGAGAAAATAAAAAGTAGAAGAAAAGTGGCTAAAGTGTAAAGTTATACAGCCCAAAATAGAAAATCAAAATAAAGCATAAACTGTCAATCTGTATATACAGTCATCCATGGATAATCAAAAAGTAGGGCGCACCCCCACGAATAAAAGCTGACATTGTCCCCAATGCCAACTACTAAAATAAGCATCAAAATCATAGTAAAGGATATAGAGGCTCCTTAGGCCTGGTCCGTCTGCATGGGATCATCAGTGGTCCCGAAATACTCTGCATGTGCGGGAGCCTCAGACTGGCTCCCGGCCCCCTGCTGCTCAACTGCTAGATTGGGACCTGCTCCTGGACCGGCTGGATGCTAGGTGGCAAACTGGAAGAGGCCTCCTATGGGCCTGCTACTACAATCACTGCATCAGCTGTACTGGGGAGCTTCCTTTTCTTCCGAGGATGCCTGGGTGACTGCTTCTGCTGTGGCTCGGCTGCTGGTGCTGCTGGATCCGGGACTGACTTCCCAAATAGCAAGTCTAGAGGCATCTGGTCTGCCAATAGCTTGTCAACATCCGTCCTGAGCTACTTCACATACTCCTTAGAAGCCCGTGTTTTCCTCAGCTTCCTGTGCTCCTTAGCAAGCTCCTTCAGAGCCTTGCCATGTGAATCCACAACAGTAGTCAATATGGCCTGTTTCTTTATAATCTTTCCTGTTTTTCTAGGAGCTTCTTGAAAGTGTCCTCAATGGATTGAGGAATCTGGGCTGGCTGAGGTGCTGCTTGAGTGTGAATAGTGGAGGACAAAGTGGACAACTTGGAAGTCGAAGCCGACATCCAGTTGTTCAAACTAGCTAATGACTGACTCAACTGATGGGCAATGAAAGGATGACTCTTTGAAGATGGCACCCTCGGACCCGCTGAAGTACTGGGACCAGCAGAAGAAGATGGTCCTGGAGGTAAATCTGTAACTGTGGTGGCAGCAGGCTCGGTGGAAGGCATAGTGGAAGGCTCAACAGAAACTGGCTCCTCAGACTGGCCAGTTGGGACAGAGGTAGGTGGCTGGTAGTTCTTGGATTTAGGGTTGTCCGAGCCCTGCATACTGTACCAGGAGTAAGGAGCCACAGGCTTGGTCTTGATATCATACCTTTTCTTCTCCACCTCCAAATCCCTGAAATATATAGAAAGGGTGTTGGGAAAAATGTAGTTCCAATCATGCTCCTGTCCTACAGTAGAAATCACCTTGGACATCACATTGCCCACATTGAAAGGGTACCGGGCCATGATAGATGCAACAAGAACAACCCGGGTGAGTGGAATAGTGTGATCATGGGTAGAAGGGTCAAGCCGACTGCACACAAATGTCAACCACCCTCGAGCTTTAAAGTTAAAAGTGTTCCGGAGTATCTTCTTCCCTGCTTGCAACCATGTTGGGACAGTACTTGGAACTGCTAAGTATTGGGCCAACCAAGGACGGACTTCCTCCCCCATCCCCAACTTTGCTAAATAAAGTGACTCATCCTCATCTCGGAACCCCAAATAACCATTCAAAGATTTGCCATCACACAACACTACTTTGTCTCTCACTTTGGTCACCTTGGTATCCTTGGCAACGTGAGCCATGTTAGAGTATAATTCCCTAACCATGTGCTCATTAGCATCTATGCACTTCTCCGTGAAAAACGCCCAGCCTTTTTTAGTTCGGAACTCCCTTTGTACGTTTGGGTTGTGGGGTAAAAGGTCAGTGTCAATAAACTTCTCTCCGGTATCAACTTCCTCACCAGCCACCACTCCCTAAACTTGTGGTAAGCTACTTGGCTCACAAATCGATCCTCCCACTCTTCAGCTTTTCTAGTCCGTACAACTCCCCCAGCCTGAGGCTTACCTCCCTCATTGTTGCATGCACTCTCCCCAGATAATGAAGCTGTATGGGAGGTGGAGTATTTCCCACTTCCGGCTGCGGACTCGTCAGATGAGTCCAAGACTACATTCAATGGTCTTTTTATGATGGGTGATGGTAGAGGGGTATCAGTTAGGTGGAGGGGGTTGGTTATGTGGGTTGAGACAGAATCTAAGGAGATATCTTTGGA
Source organism: Nicotiana glauca (assembly GCA_026770625.1). Taxonomy (NCBI): domain Eukaryota; kingdom Viridiplantae; phylum Streptophyta; class Magnoliopsida; order Solanales; family Solanaceae; genus Nicotiana; species Nicotiana glauca. The sequence goes on along the minus strand of MU779347.1, from coordinate 142,480 downwards.
GGGCACATACTCACTCCCCGAAGAATGAGAGGCAGCTTTGTCAACAACCCATATCAGTTTTCGGGTCTTTTTAATGTTCTCCCGAGCCTGGGGAGTGAGTTTTGCGATTCCCTTGCCTTTACCCCCTCGGGAGAAACCATCTCTCCCGGGTTGTTGTGTTTGTTTACCGCCTCTTTGTTTAACCATGATCTGCAAAAACACGCATCTGACATTGTTAGTTTAAGCATATGCAATGAAACAAGTGAATGACACAGAAGGAAGACACAATTGTTTGCAGAACACAGTGGTAGGACAGGCTGCAGTACTTAGCAGTGCGGACTGCAAAAAACTAAGGACGTGGCCGTGCTGGAGGAACCGCGGATCACGTAAAAGAGGGGCGCAACCGTGCTGGGCAAAGACCTCCGAAGCATGCTCTCTGAATCTCCCACCACAGACCGCACAAATAGGGATGCGGCCGCGGTGGGCCAGCACGAGCCGCGCAAAGGTGCAATGCGATGGCACTGGAAACAGTTTAATTGTAACAAAAGAACTCTGTGGACCGCGCAAAAATACAATGCGGACGCGTTGAGCTAGGGTAGGGACTAAGTTAGGGCTTCCTGATTTCGTCCATTTTTGTTCAATTTTGGACTCCTACTTGTCCCTACTCAATTACCCAATCCTTAAGCATGTCCATCACACAAAAACTAGCAAGAAATCTATCCTAAATAACTAGCAAGAAATCTATCCTAAACTAGTGATTTAAAGAAAAATGAAAAGAAAAAGAGAAGTTACAGTAATGGGCAGCAAAAGAGATGAAAAATAAAAAATTAATAATCCATGAGTGCATGAGATGTTAACAGATTGATGAAGAATGAGTGCAATTAATCCAATCAAGCAAGAAAAACGGACTCCAAAAATGATGAACAGTAAAATTAGGGTTCTGGGGTGTCAAAGTGTGAAAAGGGTAAAATGAGACCCTTGGACTCTATTTATAGACAACTAGTGGGGCCCGCACTCACTTACTAGCGCGCCCACGCAAAAGTGACCGCGGACCGCACTGGGCTTTTGTCATGCAGCCTTGTACTAAGCATCCAACGTGGACCGCAAAAAAATGCACCTTGGCCGCGTTGGAAACTTCAGAGAGCACCAAACTTGTGATTTGCCAGCGCGGACCGCGCAAAAGTGCACCGCGGCCACGCTGCAAACTTCAGAGACTATGCAAATACGGCTCATGCCAGTGTGGACCGCGCAAAAATGCACCGCGGACGCACTGGAAAACTTCATAGACTGTAATTTTGTTTCTTTTTTTTTTTGCACTGCTTCAACACAATCCCTACAACATCTCACAAACAATTAGCTCAAAAATCCTAATCTACAAAGAAAATCAAAGAGAAAGAAAAAGACATGGGTTGCCTCCCAAGAAGCGCCTGATTTAACGTCGCGGCACGATGCATGTTACCATCATATCACTTCAAATGAATGAGTGCCACCACGTGGCTGTTATCAAACTTTCCCAAATAATGCTTGACACGATGCCCATTGACCCGGAATATTTCACCATTCTTGTTCTTGAGATCAAAAGCACCAAAAGGAGTTACACATACCACTTCAAATGGCCCACTCCACTTTGACTTGAGCTTTCCTGGAAATAACCTCAATCGGGAGTTGAAAATAAGAACAATATCCCCAACCTTGAACTCTTTACCCCGAGCATATTTGTCGTGAAGATACTTCATCTTGTCCTTATACAAGGACGAGCTGGAGTAGGCATGAAATATAAACTCATCAAGCTCATTTAATTGCTCAACACAGAGATTCGCAACAACATCCCATTCCAAGTTCAACTTCCTCAAGGCCCACATAGCCTTGTTCTCCAATTCCACCGGAAGATGGCAAGCTTTTCCAAATACCAATCGGTAAGGGGGACATACCAATTGGGTTCTTATAAGCCGTCCGTTACGCCCATAGAGCGTCATCCAACTTTTTTGACCAATCGGTTCTATTAGCATTAACCGTCTTGGACAAGATACTCTTTATTTCATGATTGGAGACTTCCACTTGACCACTAGCTTGAAGATGATAGGGGGTAGTCACCTTGTGATTTACTCCATACTTGGCAAGCAATGAATCAAAAGCTTTGTTGCAAAAGTGAGACCCCCCATCACTAATGATAGAACGAGGAGTGCCAAACCTTGTGAAGATACTCTTTTTCAAAAATGCCACAACACTCCGGGCTTCATTATTGGGCAAAGCCACAACTTCAACCCACTTTGAGACATAATCCACCACCTTGAGAATGTAAGTGTTCCTACAAGAGCTCACGAACGGACCCATGAAGTCAATGCCCCAAACATAAAAAATATCCACCTCGAGAATCGTATTGAGAGGCATCTCATCCTTTTTTGAAATTCCGTCGGCTCTTTGACATGCATCACATCTCTTTATCAAGTCACTAGCATCCTTAAACAACGTCGACCAATATAAACCATAACTCAAAACCTTTAAAGTCGTCCTCACCCCTCCATGGTGGCCACCATAGGGAGAGGGGTGACAAGCCTCCAATATGCTGAATTGTTCACCTTCCAAGACACATCTTCTTGTCGCACCTCCTTTTTTCACTACACCCCTGGAAAGGGCATAATAAATAAGGAGTTTTTCCAATTAAAGGACAATCAAAACGGGATTCATTTACTAAGATTCAGAGTCACCACTTGGGATATTTATGGTGTCCCAAGTCACCGATTCAAATCTCGAATCGAGGAAAGGGTTGACTCTGTACTACAGTCCGTGAACCAGAAATTCGGGTAAGGAATTATGTTAACATGGGAGAAGGTGTTAGGCATTTTCGGGTTTCGTGGTTCTAGCACGGTCCCTCAACTGCTATAATTGGCATAATTATCTGATTTTAAAATATTTTGAACCTATGTGCAAATTTTAACTTTATCCGCTTTTATTTAATTTTTAAAGAAAATTACAACGTTGTTAAAATACGTCTCGAACCATGTCATATAAATGCACCCGTGGTTTTTGACACATTCTAACACCGTTGAGATTTGGATTTGGGTCACATAAATGTGCACCCGAGTTTAGGAAAGTAATATTATTAAATGACGATCCTAAAGCGACTAGCGTATTGTTAACTTTGCGGGAGGCCATGGAAATTCACTAAATGGCATGTTCCGAGTTCAAATGATTTTTAAAAATATAATTAAAGAGGGTCACGCAATTTGTAAATTTTGTTTGGCGCAGCGCACCTCAATTTATTTTTAAAGGACATCCTAAAGATGAACTAACATTATCTATTAAGGATTGTCTCTAAAAATACTTAATTGATTAGGACTATGAATTAACTATTATTAAAGCATTCAAGGAAAATTGGGCCTCAAGATCA
>MU779347.1:124032-139089 GCA_026770625.1 Nicotiana glauca | reverse complement strand
TAAAACACTTAATTGATTAGGACTATGAATTAACTATTATTAAAGCATTCAAGGAAAATTGGGCCTCAAGATCAAGTTCAAACTCAAACAAGGGAATTTCCAATATTGAAGACCCCCTTAGTTCAAATTTGCCACCTAACTTGAAAGGCCCAAGACCTACAATTCAATTTTTAAAGTAAATAGCTTCAATAATGACTCAGGCTTCCAGCATATCGGGCCTCGAAACTAGCCCAAAAGTGAGGAAAACCAGTCAGCTTTTATAAGAAGTTGTCCAGCATTGGGCTATAGCATAAGCCCAATTCAGAGTTGTCCCTAACAGTCCACAACTCAGCAAATGCATTGGTTCAAGGGCTGGTAGCACTTGGGCCTGTAATTATATAACTAGGCCCAAATTTTATACTGCATTTTGGATCTACTAACACTTTTTGTAAACGAACGAAATAGTTCATTTGAATCGAAACATGCTAACCTTTAAATCCATATCCCATACACATATAGAAAATATAGAATTGATTCTGATCCAATAAGCTGAACGCAAGAAATGTTTAAGCAATTCGTGAGTCAATTTTTACCTTGTCTTCAGTTATATTAATGTTTTTTGCATTGGAATACTGACTTTTATTTTGAATCTCCACAATACTGAATTTAAGATCTAATCAGACTTAGCAATTTCAATAATAATGAAACAACTCTACTCTTAATCAAGTCAAACTACAGGCTAATTTTAAGTCTAAAATTCTTGCTTATTTGTAGAACCTAAAGCATTTATTGAACTGAAGCTAAACATAATTCCAATTTTAACATTCAAGTTCATTCAACTAGGCATTTCCAGGCAACACTTGCTTATATAACACTAGATTCCAATTTTAACATCCAAACTAACATAATAGCAGGTTCGAAAGTGAAATTAAACTACATTGAAGCTAATACTACTAAACTGAATACTCATAATTCTGAAAGTAGTCCAAAAGTCCCATTATTACAACTGAGGCAGTGTCCAAATAAACACACAACGATGCTAGTCATCAAAATTAAAGCAGAAAACAGTAAGGAATTCATGGGGAAACAGGTAGCAATTAACTTCAAACTTGAGAATGCATTTGATTCAATCTTCATACATCACTTAGGACCAAAAATGTACCTGGAATTTGAATAGAGAATAGGAAATGGAGGGTTATCTAGGAAGCAACGAATAGCAGCAATAAGATCGAATTTAAACCCAGAAAATAATATCAAGCAACCCAGGATTTAATTGCAGAGGAGCAGCACCAGTAAATAACCAAAAACAGGCTTGAATGACCCAAAATAGACTCGAAATAAACCCCAGGAATCTCTTAAGCTTCGACTACTAAACTCACCAGGAAACTTAAGCCATTTTTCAACCTTAGACAAGCTGGAAATTTAATTTAGAACTTAGAGCTTCAAGGTCACCCTAAAAAGTACAATGGAATAGTGATTTTTCTGGTTCTTAGTCGCCTGAATTTTCATTATCTTTTTCAGTGTTTTTTAATGCTTCCTCCTCCATTTAGCCCTAAGTAACAATGCCTTTATAGACAAGTTACTAGGGCAGCTTCAGACCTTAGTTTTTTTAGCCTTTGGTCCTTTTACTTTTTCTGTTTTTAGCTAATTAGTCCCTCAATTAATAACTTGTTGGTCAAGTAATGCTACCAATTTCCTGAATTTCAAATTAGAACCCTAATCTAGAAAGTTCGAGGGGGTTCTAATTTAGTTACTGCAAGATTCTTTTATTGAAATACCTATACTACCCCTAACTCAATTATGAAATTACTAACCTAGGTTAACTAAACACAGCCCCCCTTTTAACTTGGTCCAAGTGACCATGGTTAATTGCCAAAGACCATGGATATATTCAGCAATAACCAAACAACACTCAATTAACAAAACTTCCAAAATTGAACTAAACCTATTTTAAGCTTGAACTAATCACTGAAAGTTAGAATTAATAAACTATTGGCAATTTAACAGTTGATAGGACATTATGAAAATAAACAAAAATTAATCAACAATACTAAATCATGAATTCAAACTGACTCAATACGAACAAAAAAAATCACCATAAAACTTAAACAAAAGAAACCTAGAACACTGTATGATGCAAAAAATTAAAGTAGAAAGAAACATACATGAACGGAATAACAGAAAACAAAGTTTAAACTTATTTTTAACAACAAGGAATTCAAATAATAAAAGAAAAATAGGAAGATTCACCTATGTAAGGTTGAACAGGGCTGGACTCTGATTCGAGTCACGGAATGATGTTAAACGTTTGTTCTTTGCCAAGAACAAACGAAAGCATTATTTCATGACTCGAATCATGCTCTGGACTCAAGAACTATGGAAGAAATCTTGTAGCTTCAAACTTCTAGGGTTTTTCCCTTTTTCGATTTGAAATTCGAGAGCTTCGAGTGAGATTTGAAAGAAACTAATCAGGGATTTGGGAAGAGGGAGGTGAGGAGGCCATAGGGTGTAATTTTGGTGGGGTTTGGATACGGCGACGCCGTACACGACGGAGGCGGCGGCTAGGGTTTCGTTTATTCGAACGATTTGGGTGAGATTCAGAACAAATTAAGGGCGGATATGGAAAGGGGAGGAGGAGAGGGAGCTATGGTGAAAATTTGGGGGCATTTAGACAATCGCCGCCGGCAGACGCGATTTCCGGCCAGCGGCAGACGGTGGCAGGCGGCAAAACTAGGGTCTCTATATTTGGGAACGACGGAGTATGAGAGGGGGAGGGTACGCGTTTGGATAGTAATATATTAAAAAGCCTTCAGTTCCTAACCCTCAGATCAAAAAACCTAGACGGTCTGGATCAAATACACCCCAAACGACGTCATTTTGATTGTTGTGAGGCTGGACCGGGTTTTGAGACTGGGCTGGGGTATGGGCTGTAGGTTTGGGAAGGGTAATTGACTGGGTTGGCCCAAAAACCGGGTCTTTTATTAAGACCCTTATTCCTTTGAATTTTCTTTTCATTTTCTCTTGTTTTTCTTATTTTTTTTAGATTTTTGTTAAATACAAAATTAAAAATAAAAAGACCCGATTTAATTCTAAAATGAAACTAATTAATTTTCAAAAATTAACTAACTCCTAATTTAAAAGAAAACTAAGGAGAAAAATCAAAAATTAAAAGTAAAAATGCAAAAAGGACTATTTTTGTTATTTTCTTCCATTTTTTGTAATGTTAATTAACTAATAGAACTAAAAATATAAAATTGGGTCCTAAATGCGAATGTGCTATTTTTTGTATTTTTAACGAATTATCATGCACACACAAATAAAAATACGCACAAAATACACAATTAAATCCTAAAAAATCAAATAATAAAAGAAAAATCCTAATTCTAAGAAGTCTATAGGAATAATTCAAGCGAGGCAAAAATCACATGCTCACAGCTTCCCCTCTTTGCTCGGAGACACGAAGAGTTTTCGGAAAAAGATAAATGAGCAATTATGAGAGAACTTTGCCTACTTGGCACTCCATGAGAAGCATTTTTAGAAAACGTATGACCGAACCTTGCTTCAGAGGTTGCCTACATATCCTTGGCTATAAAGGAATCAGGTTAGTGTAGTTCTGGAAGTTTTGGTAGCTGGGACTACCAGGAGCTGTGATTTCACTGTTGTTTCTGCTGCTACTGCTTGCTGAACCCCCTTATTACACCATGTCAAAATAATAGAAACTACACTAAGTTATGATCTATGAATTACAAAAGATCCTATCTATATCTTCAGACATTGCTCTTGTAGTTCTTGTTGCCTTGTTGACTTGTATTCTCTTGGCGACATCCTTTTGTTGCTGCCTTGAATTGTGATCTGAGCTGTTTTGCCCTTTCTCCAAGTGATGCTTGACCGGTAAAACTCGAAATGTAGTCATCTGTTCTCCAGGCGGGCTCCTGACTGCTGAAACTTGAAATGTATGCCTCTGTTCTCCAGGCAGGCTCCTGACTGCTGAAACTTGAAATGTATGCCTCTATTCTCCAGGCGGGCTCCTGACTACTGAAGCTTGAAATGTATGCCTCAGTTCTCCAGGCGGACTCTTGACTGCTGAAACTTGAAATATATGCCTATGTTCTCCAGGCGGGCTCCTGACTGCTGAAACTTGAAATGTATGCCTCTGTTCTCCAGGCGGGCTCTTAACTTCAACAAAATGGATAAAACAAAGAAACTTTTCTGCCCCAGTTTGGTGATTGGGTATCATATTACCAGATATTAATAAGAATTTGAAAGCTAAAATTTGAATCGTACTCCCTCTGTTCTTCAGGCAGGGTCCTGACTGCTGAAACTTGAAAGGTATGCCTTTGTTCTCCAGGCGGGCTCCTGACTTCTGAAACTTGAAATGTATGCCTCTGTTCTCCAGGCAGGCTCCTGACTACAAAAAAAGGGACAAAACAGGGAAACTTTTCTGCCCCAGTTTGGTGACTGGGCATCATATTACTAGATATTAATAAGAATTTGAAAGCTAAAATTTGAATTGTTCTCCCTCTGTTCTTCAGGCGGGGTCCTCACTGCTGAAACTTGAAAGGTATGCCTCTGTTCTCCAAGCGGGCTCCTGACTTCTAAAACTTGAAATATATGCCCCTATTCTCCAGGCGGGCTCCTGACTGCTAAAACTTGAAATGTATGCCTCTGTTCTCTAGGCGGGCTCCTGACTGCTGAAACTTGAAATATATGCCTCTGTTCTCAAGGCGAGCTCCTGACTGCTGAAACTTGAAATGTATGCCTCTGTTCTCCAGACGGACTCCTGACTTCAACAAAATGGATAAAACAAAGAAACTTCTCTGCCCACTAGGCATCATATTACCAGATATTAATAAGAATTTGAAAGCTAAAATTTGAATTGTACTCCCTCTGTTTTTCAAGCGGGGTCCTGACTGCTGAAACTTGAAAGGTATGCCTCTGTTCTCCAGGAGGGCTCCTGACTACTGAAACTTGAAATGTATGCCTCTGTTCTCCAGGCGGGCTCCTGGCTGCTGAAACTTGAAATGTATGCCTCTATTCTTCAGGCGGGCTCCTGACTGCTAAAAATGGACAAAACAAAGAAATTTTTCTGCCCCTGTTTCAATCAAAGAAAGATCTTGTTAGTTTAAAATGGTGGTTAGTTTATGGCATTCTTGCTGACGATGTCTTCGCTGCTGTGTTTTGCTTTGACCTGCTTCCCGAACTGGCCCTGAACCACTTGACTTTCTAACTGACTTTCAAACCCCATGACTTTGGACGACCCAAGTGTTCTTTTCCACACTGTTGTTTTACATTTCGGACAACTTTGTCTGAAACTTGCATCTCCCCACAAAACTACCAATCAATCCACCAATGAAACTTTCGGTGACCCTTTGTATCTTACTTTGCATCATGCCATCTTTGGTACGTTCTGGCCCCAATGGGCTTTGCAATTGGGAAACTGGTAGTGATACTTGACATCCTTTCTTCTTTGTTTTGAACAAAACTAACACTAACCCATCGTAGAGAAACAAACCCCAAAAGTAATGAAATGCAATGACCTTGAGAGTTAAGGATAAAGAGAGTCCAAAATCGGATGACTTATGAAAAGGAAAGAAAAGGAAAAGAGACTTATCTGAGTGGAACAGCTGGTACCATTGATCATGACATGCATTTCAGACTAATCGGCCTAATCCGTCTAACCGATCAACTTTCAGTTGCCATGTTTTTTGCCCCTGAGTTCCATAACCTGATTTCTTCAACCAAACCCTAACCTTGTCCATCCTACGGTGTCCTGAACGGTTTTCAACCACAAAACCCCTCTCATTTGTTTATCTGAAAGCTCATTTTCGCCTTAAAGTACCCGCGAGGGTTTTCACCAATAAGACTCTCATTTTGATTTCTCTCAACTCACTTTCGCCTTACGGTGCCCGTGAGGGTTTTCACCAATAAGACTCTCTCATTTTTCATTTCTCTCAGCTCGCGTCACCTTACGGTGCCCGTGAGGGTTTTCACCAATAAGACTCTCTCATTTTCATCATTTTTCTGCTTGGACTAGAGTGTTGACCCTGACATGGATTACCTTTTCTTGCTTGACTTGACATTTCTTGAAAACTGATTAGAAGGTCTTTCTTTGGACCATAATACAGGCTTTTGGATAGGGTTAGAAAGAAAGGGTATCAAAGGCTCAAAACAATTCAACATGGGTTCAAAATTACAACTTCCGTAATCAAATCTCTTGCACAACCGCAACTTCTGCCCCAGTTTCTCGCTTGGGGACTTTTGGATTTTTATTATGGTGTGACCGAACCGTGAGGCTGCCTACGTATCCTTAAAAGGAATCAGGTCAAACGTAGTTCATGGAACAAAATTACTTTGTTGTTGTGATCTTTCTTTCCATTTTTCTTTTATGTTTCTCTCTCTTTTTTTCTTCTATTTTTTCCTTTTCTTTTTTTTTCTTTCTTTTTTCTTTTTCATTTTTCTTCTCTCTCTCTTTTCATTGTTTCATTTCTCTTCTTCCTTTACTTTACTCTCCGCACCTGTATTTATGAATTTTGTCATTGATTCCGAAACAGTGGTATGAAAGAAAACAAATAAGGCTCAAATGGGTAACAAAGGATAAAATGTTCAGATAGCAGAACAAAATACCTTCGTCATTCCAATCTTCAAAACATGCCAAATACAAACAAATGCAATTAATTCAAAGGAAATCATACATAATATCTCTTGACCGCATCGAAATTGATGGCAATTTCAACACATTTGCCTTCTATGTCTGTCAAATACAAAGCACCATTGGACAACACTCTCGTCACGATGAATGGCCCCTGCCAATTTGGGGCGAACTTGCCTTTGGCCTTGGCCTGATGTGGAAGAATACGCCTCAACACTTGCTGGCCCACTTCAAACTTTCACGGGCGCACCTTCTTATTATATGCTCTAGCCATTCTTTGTTGATACAACTGACCATGACACACTGCTGCCAATATTTTCTCATCGATCAAACTCAATTGCTCCAAGCGGGCTTTGACCCATTCATCATCATCAATATCGTCTTCTGCAAAAATCCGAAGGGACGGAATTTACACCTCTACAGGTATCACTACCTAAGTGCCATACACCAACAAATAAGGGGTCGCCCCTACTGAAGTACGGACAGTAGTGCGATAACCCAGCAATGCAAAAGGCAACTTTTCATGCCACTGTCTAGAACCCTCTACCATTTTTCGGAGTATCTTTTTTTATATTCTTGTTGGCTGCCTCAACCGCTCCATTTTCCTTGGGGCGGTAAGGGGTAGAATTCCGATGTGTAATCTTAAACTGCTGACATACTTCCTTCATCAGATGACTGTTGAGATTAGTCGCATTGTCTGTAATTATCACCTTTGGTATCCCAATCTGACAAATGATATTCGAGTGAACAAAATCAACCACCGCCTTCTTGGTTATGGCCTTGAAAGTTTTGGCCTCAACCCACTTGGTGAAATAATCAATGGCCACCAGAATAAACCTATGCCCATTTGATACTGCTGGCTTAATTGGCCCAATGACATCCATGCCCCATGCAACGAAAGGCCATGGTGCAGACATTGTGTGTAATTCCGATGGTGGAGAGTGAATCAAATCTCCATGCACCTGACACTGATGACACTTGCGCACAAAGCTGATACAATCTCGCTCCATAGTAAGCCAATAATAACCTGCTCGGAGAATCTTCTTTGCCAATACGTACCCGCTCATATGCGGTCCACAAACCCCTAAATGTACTTCATTCATGATAGCTATGGCCTGTCTCACATCTATGCATCTCAACAAACCAAGATCTGGAGTTTTTTTGTACAATACCCCTCCACTGAAGAAAAATCCACTTGCCAAACGTTGAATTTCTCTCTTTTGATCCACTGTGGCCTGTACTAGATATACTCCCATTCGAAGGTATTCTTTGATATCATGGAACCACGGCTCACCATCAAGTTCCTCAACTATATTGCAATAAGCATGTTGATCGCGGACCTGAATCTGCAGAGGGTTCACATAAGCCTTATCTGGATGATGCAACATTGATGCTAGAGTGGCTAAAGCATCGGCAACCTCATTATGAGTCCTTGGAATGTGCCTGAACTCTATTGATTGAAACCGTTGACAAAGATTATGCAAACATTGTCGGTACGGTATAATCTTCAAATCTCATGTTTCATATTACCCCTGAATCTGCTGTACCAGTAGGTCCGATTCGCCCATGACCAAGACTTCCTGGACACCCATGTCCACAGCTAACCTCAAACCTAAGATTCATGCCTCATACTCGGCCATGTTATTAGTACAATAGAAGCGAAGTTGAGCCGTAGCAGGGTAATGCTGCCCTGTTTCAGAAATAAGTACCGCTCATATCCCAACACTTTTCATATTGACAGCCCCATCAAAGAAAAGTTTCCATCCCGGCTTCTCAGCTTGTTCCAACTCATCAACGTGCATTACCTCTTCGTCGGGGAAGTATGTCTTCAAAGGTTCATATTCTTCATCTACTGGATTCTCAGCCAAATGATTAGTCAACGCTTATGCTTTCATTGCAGTCCGGGTCACATAGACAATGCCGAACTCCGTGAGCAAGATTTGCCACTTTGCGAGCCTTCCTGTGGGCATAGGCTTCTGAAAGATGTACTTCAATGGATCCAACCGAGAGATGAGGTAAGTGGTATATGATTACAGGTAATGTTTCAGCTTCTGTGCTACCCAAGTTAAAGCGCAACACCTCTCAAACTGAGTATACTTAACCTCGTAAGTTGTGAACTTCTTGCTGAGGTAGTATATGGCCTGCTCTTTCCATCCGTTGATGTCGTGATGACCTAGCACGCATCCAAATGAGTTGTCCAAAATCGTCAAATATAGAATAAAAGGCCTTCCTGGTTCTGGCGGGACCAACACTGGTGGGTTTGACAGATACCCTTTTATCTTATCAAATGCTTCTTGACATTCGTCTGTCCACCTGACCGCGGCATCCTTCTTTAACAGCTTGAAAATGGGCTCACAATTTTTCGTAAGCTGAGCAATAAACCTGCTGATATAATTCAACCTCCCTAACAGACTCATCACCTCGGTCTTGTTCTTCGGAGGTGGAAATTCTTGTATGGCTTTGATATTATGGGTCCAATTCGATACCTCGATGGCTGACTATAAATCCCAACAATATTCTAGATGGAACATCGAAAGCACATTTCATAGGATTGAACTTGAGATTGTACCTGTGAAGCCTTTGGAAGAACTTTCTCAGATCCGGGACGTGGTCAGACTGCTTCCAGCTCTTTATAATTACATCATCCACATACACCTCGATCTCTCTGTGTATCATGTTGTGGAATATGGTTGCCATCGCTCTCATGTAGGTTGCCCCAACATTTTTCAACCCAAATTGCATGACTCTGTAGCAGTACGTTCCCCATGGTGTGATGAATGATGTTTTCTCTTCATCTTCCTCATCCATTAAAATCTGGTGATAGCCCGCATAACAATCCACAAAAGAACCAATATCATGTTTGGCACAATTATCAATCAAGATATGGATGTTTGGCAGTGGAAAATTATCCTTTGGACTTGCCTTGTTGAGATCACGATAATCAGCGCACACCCTGGTCTTTCCATCCTTCTTTGGCACAGGCACATCATTGGCTAACCAGGTGTGATACCGTATGACTCGAATGACTTTTGCCTCAAACTGTTTGGTGACTTCTTCTTTGATCTTTACACTCATATCAGTTTTATATTTCCTCAACTTTTGCTTGACAGGGGGGAATGCTGGGTCGGTGGGCAATTTGTGAACCACCAAATCAGTGCTTAGACCCGGCATGTCGTCATATGACCATGCAAAAACATCTTTGTACTCAAACAATGCCTTAATTATCTTTTCTCTGAGATACGGTTCAAGATGGACACTTATTTTAGTTTCCCGGACGTTATTCTGATCCCCTAAGTTGATTGCTTCTGTATCCTTCAGGTTAGGTTTGGGTTTTTCTTCAAAATGGCTTAATTCTTTACTGATTTCCTCAAAGGATTCCTCATCATCATATTCCACCTCGTCATCACACTCAATCTCTTGTATTATTATTTTAGAATTAGATTGGCATTTAAGACTGGGCCGGAGATTCCTCATGCATGTCATGTCATTGGAACCAGCATAAAAAGAACTATGCAAGAAAGAAAAGTGAAAAAATAAAAACAAAATATCAGGAATGGAAAGAAGGGAAATTGCATTTCATTGAAATTTAAAGATTACAAGGTTTAACTCATCCAAACGGACGGAACATAACATCTGAATTACAACCCTGGAAATAAACCAGATTAAACTGAAAGAAAAATCAAAGCCGACTATCAAGACTCCCTCCGAGTAGGAAGAGGAGTAGCTTCCCAATTGTTGATCTTTGCACAGGGCCCCACAAATTGCACATCTGCTTTGCTTGATCCTTCTCTAGCTTCTACCATGTTTACCTAGTTGAACAACCTCTTGAACCCTTTATCCAAATCTCCATCAGCATCGATCAATAAACCGGGAACTGTTGACATTGAGCGCTTTCTGGCACTAGACCTAACAAATGATTTGGACAGTCGTGGGTTGGGCTTTGGAAGAACCCATGCTCTGTGTTTCAGCTTTCTGGCTCGCCTTATATCCGCAGCTGTAGGCCTGAACCGCAAACCAAAAGTATCCAAGTTTTTGGGAAGAGACACTGGTTGTACGGTGCCTTGCGGAGAAGCACCCAAACCCTTGCCAGGTACGAACCCATTCCTCAACATCTCCGAGGCCATCATAACCGATGCGGTTGCTACTTTAGGGATTGGAACAAGCTCATCTTCTGGAATCTTTTCAACTAATACTGTGTCAAGGACTTGATAGACCCATGTACCCTTGTCGTCTTCAACTTCGATGAAAGGCACAATTGCATCACCCAAGGCACACCGATTATCCTCACCGTGCACTACAATTTCCTGTCTGTCCCATTTAAATTTGACTATCTGGTGCAAGGTGGACGGCAGTACCTTGGCTGCATGAATCCAGGGTTGCCCTAGCAAAATATTGTAAGAGACCGCCACATCCAACACTTGGAATTCCATAGTGAAATCAACAGGTCCTATTGTCAATTCTAGTACTATATCACCCACTGAATATTTGCCCCTACCATCGAACCCCCGAATACATATGCTGTTTTTGCAAATTCTATCACCGTCCACTTTCATCTTGTTTAGCATGGAAAGGGGGCAAATGTTTGCACTAGAACCATTGTCGATCAGAACTCGGGTAACCACAGAATCTTTGCACTTCACCGTCAGATAAAGGGCCATATTATGCTCAGTACCCTCCACGGGCAACTCATCATCAGAGAAGGTAACTCTGTTCACCTCGAATATTTTGTTTGCTATTTTCTCCAAGTGATTTACTGATATCTTGTCTAGAACATGAGCCTCATTCAAAATTTTCATCAGCGCCCAACGGTGCTCATTGGAATGGATCTATAATGAGAGCAACAAGATCTGCGCAGGGGTCTTTCTCAACTGTTCTACAATGGAATAATCTTGCGCCTTCATTTTCCTCAAGAATTCTTCTGCTTCTTCTTCAGTTACAGCTTTCTTCACTGACGCTGGATTATCTTTGGCGGTTTTGGCTTTTCTCAACTTTTCAGGGGCAAAGCATCTCCCTGAGCGAGTCAGATCGTGGGTTTCAAAAACTTCTTCTTTCACTTCTTTCCCCTTATACATCACTGTCACTCGACCGTAATTCCACGGAACGGCCTTACCACTGATTACTGGTAGATGATTTATTGGCTTGATAATAACAGGCTCTATGTGAGCACCTTGCACGATTACAACGGGTTTGGTAGCTGCCCCTGGCACCACCACTTTGGCTTGTTCTTGTTTCACTGCAACAACGCTTGAAGACTCCTTCTGAACCATCACAACTGGTTTACTACCTGTCTCCTTCACCTTGATCGATGTCTTCCCATTAGTTTATTCCCCACTTGGCTTTATTTCACTAACCCTGATCATCATTACAGTATGTGAGGGCTTCTTATGCTCTCCTCCCGTTTGCACTAGCTCAATCATACGGGTCTCATGATGGGTTGGCAACGGATTCTGATTGATATTAGGTATCTCCGGGGCTTGCACCTCAATTCGGCAGGTATTAATGAGATCCTGAATAGCTGTTTTCAATTTCCAACACTTCTCTGTGTCATGCCCCGGAGCCTCCGAACAATACTCACAACTCAACAAATGATCAGGATTTCTTGGAAGGGGATTTGGCAACTTAGGCTCAATCGGACTCAGCATTCCCAACTGTCTCAGTCTGTGGAATAGACTGGTATATGACTCTCCCAAAGGGGTGAAAGTTTTCTGTTTCTGCGTCCTCTCATCCTTGAAAGCTTGGTTAGACCGAAAACCTGCTCCAGGGAGATTTCTGTAGGCTCTTGAAGGTGGGTAAGTGCTTTGGGGAGTTGGGTAAGTATTTTATGGGGTTGGCGTGTGCCATTGCGCATGGGCAGGATGTTGGGAGTATGTTTGGGCATGATGGACAGAGAAATAGGGATCGGGAGGTGGGTAATAGTGTTGTGGTGGGCTATATGGAGTGTGGGGGTAAGTTTGTGGGTGGGGTCGAGGTTGGTTATAGTACGGTGACGGGAACCTGGTCCAAGCTCTTGACTCAACTACTGCAACATCCTCTTTCTTATTCTTTCCCAATACACCCCCAATGCCGCTTTGAATAGCCTGGGTGGTTGCCTTGATTGCTGAATTGCTCATGATTTTGTTAGATTTAAGTCCTTCCTCCACCATACTTCCCATTTTTACCACTTCGTTAAAAGATTTCCCCACTACTGACACCAAGTGACCAAAATAGGTGGGCTCTAAAGCCTACAAGAAGTAATCAACCATTTCACTTTCTTTCATTGGCGGGTCAACCCTTGGCGCTTGCTCCCTCCAACGGAAACCGTATTCTCTGAAGCTTTCCCCGGGCTTTTTCTCAATTTTTGTCAGCGATAAACGGTGTGGGACAATTTCGAGATTGTACTGAAAATGATAGGTAAAGGTTTGAGACAGATCATCCCAAGTGTACCACCGACCATGATCTTGTCGGGTGTACCATTTCAAAGCCGAGCCACTTAAACTTTGACTGAAGTACGCCATCAATAATTCGTCTCTTCCACTTGCTCCTCTCATCTTACTATAAAAACCTCTTAGATGTGCCACGGGATCACCATGCCCGTCATATAAATCAAACTTGGACAACTTGAACCCTGCTGGTAACTGGACATATGGGAACAGACACAGTTCTTTATAGGCCACGCTTACTTACCCACCTAGCCCCTGCATATTCCTGAAAGATTGCTCCAAGCTCTTGACCTTCCTAGCCATATCTTCCTGTTAAGGATTCTTAGGAGGCTCCTCAGGTCAAAATGAGGAAGGTAAGGACATGGTTCTGGTGCTTTGAAGGTTGGTTCCGGGGGATTATAATGGTTGTCTTGAGTCTGGAACAGAGGCTCACTAGAAGATCGGTTCAATGCAGCAGGTGGAGGCTCCACAAACACGGGAGTGGTTGGTGGGAGAGGGTATGGGACCGGTTTAGATGGTCTGGCTGGTGGTGTTTGGGAGGTGGTGACATAGCATTGTTGGTAGGTAGGAAAGGCCGGGGATGAATTCACAGTGGGAGGATCTTGAGGTTGAGCCAACGGTGGGATATAAGTAGGGTTGGCGGGATAAACCGGTGGTGGATGCCCCTTTACCTAGGCTTGATACATTTCAGCCATTTGTTGCTTCCGCTTATACATCTCTTCTTTCATTGCATTAACATCAACTGCCTCCACTTCTTTCGATGGGTCAACAATACTCGCCTCTAGTTCTTGGTTGGTCATTTTCAACTTGTCTTTTGACCGGGTGTTGTAGGAATGGGTTGCTAGAATGCCAGTCAACTAACCACCTGCCTGGACTCAATACATCAACAACAACTTTGTTAGTGGTTAGGGCTTTAACAGATTTGATAACCGCACGTTTGGGGAATGAATGCACCTAAACAGTTAGTCATTTCTATTATGCATTTGTTCGGCTGCTTGCGTCATCCTAGCTTTTCATTTGCAAGTTCTCTTACTCTGTCATCTCGTTTCCTTGGTTTTTCTTTTCTTTGTTTTTCTCTCTCATTTCCCTCTCTTATTGTTTCTTACTCTCAATTTTCTTATTTTTCCCTCTTTTCTTTTTCTCTCATGTTGTTTTTCCTCTCTTTCTCTTTCTCTTTTTATTTCTTTTTCTCAATTTCCTTATTTTCGCTCTTTTCTTCTCCTTTCCTCTCATGTTGTTTTCCCCTCTTTTCTCTATCTTTTTCTCTTTTTTTTCATTTGATTACGGTCGAATCCTATAGAGATTGCCTACGTATCATGACCCCGCATGAATCAGACCAAGCGTAGTTCTTGAAAAATAAATGTAAAAGAGAAGCAAAATCTTTTGGGATTTTGAATTTTCAGAAATAGCAAATAATTTGATTACAAAGACTCCAAACTGGCCGATTAAAACAACTAATAGACTCTGACGAAAAGAAGAAATACAGACTCCAAAATCAACTGACATACTCTAGCGAAAAGAGAGTACAGACTCCAACAACTGACAGATTCTAGTGGAAAAAAAATATAGACTCCAACAATTGACAAACTCTAGTGGAAAAGAAATACAGACTCAAATGAGGATCATGAATACATTAAAGTTCTTGGTGCCCGCGGGACATCGTTCGGTCTCGTCGCAGGCCTACATGCAAGATCCCTGATAGCATCCTAGGAAGCTCAACTCTATTCAAGGACAAGGATGAAGCATTGCAATCTCAAAGAGGGCCTTTAATAAGATGGCAAGCTAAAGAATTTTAAAACACGATCATTAGACTTCAAGTGCAAATAAAGAAGCTTTTAGTTGTCGAGAAAGAGCTCCAGCACAAAGGAGAAGAATTGTCTAAGTTTTCCAATTGTTTTTATGGTCCAAATTTATGTCCAAGAGGAGGAAGATTGGTTCACCCAAATCAACCCTTGAAGTCCACCAAGATGGATCAAAATGAGCTTAAAAGAATTCCAAAATGAGGTATTA
>MU779347.1:64682-122330 GCA_026770625.1 Nicotiana glauca | reverse complement strand
AGAACTTGCGTTCTTGAAAGTTCTTGGAATTCTTTCCTTGAATCTTTCCCATATCCTTTATTTTCGTCTCTTTAATTCTAGTTGTTCAATTCCTGTTGTTATTGCTTCCGCATTTACTTCTCGAATTCTTACTCTAGTTTGGATTCCCGACCTAGTTGTTATCAAGTGGTATCAGAGCGGTTCTATCAAGATTTCGTTCTTGATAATTCTTGGGATATCTTGAATACTAAGAGCAAAGAAAAAAAAAATTCATAAAAAAAAACAGAAAAAAAAAATACGAAAATCAATTTATAACAAAAAAAAAATACAATTTCTTGCTCTCCAGGATATTTCTTTGTATCTAAGTTGTTTCCAAAAATTAACAAAGGAAACAAGAAGAGGGGATCCTAGATTTTCTTATTCTTTCTAATCTGCATATTTATATTCTGTCATTTTTTGTTCGTGTCTTGTTTCAACCGAGCCTAAAAGTTCTAGGATTTGGTTCTTTTTTTTTTAATCTTCCAAAAAAAATGGTTTTTACTACTAAGAACTTCATACAAGTTGGGTTTAACTATAAATCTACAAAGTATTTTGTTCAAAGGTTATTTCGACAAAAAAAAAAAAGAGGCAAGGTGTGTGTGAGAACAATTCAGGAAAACGCCCAAATTGGAGGGACATATTTTCTTTAATCTATGACAAGATGTCTCAAACAGGTAGCTACAATGGAAGGAAGAAAGCTATGTCTCAACAACTTAAAAAGTCGAACTTACAGTATATCGAATGGAAGGAAGACAATGGTAAAGTTATTTTTCAAACAAGAGCTAAAGTGATGTCTGATGTCTTAAGTTATACCCTTAGAATTGATAAAGTATTTGGATATAACTTAATTAGCACTTATATGGTTGAGAAATTGAACTTGCCTTGTGTTGAACATATTGAACCCTACATGTTGAAAGGAGTAAAGGTAGATAAAAGAGTGTTATTGTCATTCTCTATTGGAAGGTATGAGGATGTGATTTGGTGTGACGTCATTTCCATGAATAATTTTCATATCTTGTTGGGAAGGCCATGGTATATCTATAGAAGTGCTTCATATAGTATCCTAAAAAATAGATACTCTTTTGAGGTTAATGGGAAGAAACACATTCTTGGTCCTTTAACTCCCTCACAAATTTGTGAAGATGAAAAGATTGTTAAAGAGAATATGAAAAAATACGAGAGAGAAAAGAATGAGAGGCGTAAGGGAGAGCATGTTGACATTCCAAGAGAGGAAAAAGGAGAGGTTGTCTTGAGTGAAAAGAGTGGGATGTCAAGTGAAGTAGAGAGTGATCTTGAGAAAAAAGAAAAGAGAGAAGGAAATGAGATAAACAAAGTCTATGAGGTAGAGAGAGAAAAACGAGAGGGATTGAGTGAAGGAAAAGAACACTTTAGTGAGAGAAAAGAGGCTCAGGGTGAGAAAAATATTAGTCTTGTGATAAAAGCCAAAGAGAGTAGAAAGAAAAAAGTTTCTTTACTTCCTAACCCATTATTTCTTTCTTGTTTTAGTTCTTGTGATTTTGTGCAGCCACATGATGAAATACCTTTTGAAAGGGGTGGTGAGGCGCAAGAGATGGTGTCAAAATATCCAATTAGATTCCAACATAAATTCGGCAATATCAATTCTTGTTGGATGGTGGAAGACAAAAGCTTGATTAAATTCTTTGTAATTAAACATTTTGACTATTTTGATTCTTATTTACATGGTTATGACATGGAGTTACCTAAAAGCATTGCTAAGTTGAAGCCATTGCATAAAGGAATACAAGGTGATGATATTCCGTTGGTAAATAAGTCCAAGTATGGTATGTATAATTGGTTTATATGCAATCTTTGTCTTTCTAGAACACCTAAGGTATTTTTAGAGATAATGAACTATACTCTTATTTCTTATGTTGGTGACTTTATAATTTTTGTGGATGATGATATTTTGTTGCACATCAAGTCATTAACTGTAATATCTAAGTTAAAGTGCAAGAGTAATTTGCTTCTTTTTGAAATTATGTATGACATAGATGATCACGTATTCCAACTTAATGGAAAGGGGTATGAAATTTATGAGAATCTGCTTGCGAATGAGTTAAATATTTCTTCTTCTCTTATTCAAGTGGCTAATGAGTTTTCATGTGATAAATTGTTAGAATGTGATTTTTGTGGTATGATGGGGAGTCATTCTTCAAATCGTGTATATTGTGAGTGTGTAAAAGTATTTGTTACGAGTAAAGAGAATATGCATGATGGTTGTAACATTTGTAATCAAATACACTTTGATGTTGAGGAATCCATGAGGGTTGTAATTGTAGATAGTTATCGTGAAAGTATCTTCTTTCATACATGCGGTAGAGTTACTTACATTAAATGGATATGTGGTCAATCTTTTATAATTTCTTTGTCATGTATACTCATGGACTACCTTACCGTCAAGGTCGAATTGCAAGTTCCATTGCATGGTGCAGCTAAGAGAGATTTTTATGGTATTATTATAGGTAGGCATAAATTTTATTGGGATGATGGTGTCCATACATTTTATAACGGAGTATTTACACCTATTAGGATTGATTGGGTTAAATGGACACATGGTCACTATCTTATTTTATTCCTATATTTTTTCAGATTAGTAGATGCCATTTACTAGTATGTGTTTTGTTTTTCATGCAAGGTCGAAATTCGAGGACGAATTTTCTTCAAGAAGAGGGGAATGATAGCATCCTAGGAAGCTCAACTCTATTCAAGGACAAGGATGAAGCATTGCAATCTCAAAGAGGGCCTTTAACAAGATGTCAAGCTAAAGAATTTTAAAACACGATTATTAGACTTCAAGTGCAAATAAAGAAGCTTTTAGTTGTCGAGAAAGAGCTCCAGCCCAAAGGAGAAGAATTGTCTAAGTTTTCCAATTGTTTTTATGGTCCAAATTTATGTCCAAGAGAGGAAGATTGGTTCACCCAAATCAACCCTTGAAGTCCACCAAGATGGATCAAAATGAGCTTAAAAGAAGTCCAAAAGGAGGTATTACAAAAGGAGCCCAATTGGAGTCCAAAGAAATGGCCCAAACTAGTTGTTTTAAGGCCTAAATTTGCCCCAAAGGGTCTTGGCCGCCCCTCACCTAATTTTAGTGACTTTTCTTACTCTTTAACAACACCCCTACCTAATTGTAGTGACTTTGTATGC
The DNA here is from genome assembly GCA_026770625.1 of Nicotiana glauca. NCBI lineage: Eukaryota > Viridiplantae > Streptophyta > Magnoliopsida > Solanales > Solanaceae > Nicotiana > Nicotiana glauca. Next base: position 119,147 of record MU779347.1, on the reverse strand, counting down.
CTTAGCAACTACCCTACCTAATTGTAATGACTTTGTATGCCTTAGCAACCACCCTACCTAATTTTAAGGACTTTTATGCCTTAGTACCCCTATAAATAGGGAGTTCTTCTCTTTAATAAGAGACTACATTATTGATTAAGTATATCATACTTTGAGAGTTCTTTTGAACCTTTGTTACTTGTGCTTTTGAGATTTATCTTTCAACCTTTACTAGTTCATAGTTCAAGGTAGTAAGATTTCTTCTCTTTTGTGATATCTTTGATTCCTTTGTGGTATTCTTAGAAGGCGATTAATATTAGTTATTAATTGTTGTCTCAAGTTACTCGTAAAGCGGTCAAGATCCGAATCTATTGTTTTGATTTGCTTTTTAAGTAAAGGCGTTTGATTTCATCCATAAATCAAGACGTTGTTACTTTGATCTTGTCAAGGCTATAGAACTTGCGTTCTTGAAAGTTCTTGGAATTCTTTCCTTGAATCTTTCCCATATCCTTTATTTTTGTCTCTTTAATTCTAGTTGTTCAATTCCTGTTGTTATTGCTTCCGCATTTACTTCTCAAATTCTTACTCTAGTTTGGATTCCCGACCTAGTTGTTATCAATCCCTTTGAAGTCTATCCAAGCCGCTCATTATCTGTTTAACAAATGTCATCACCGCCGCGAAAAAGGTAGTTCAGGTCATGTTTTCACAGGCTCGACACTTCATAACAATGTAGTCGGCGATGATTCTAATTCTCTCTCTGATGACACCTTTCTCTTGCAACAAGCGCTCAATCTGTTGGGCCCTGGCCTCCAAGGTCTGCTCGGCTACCTGATTTTGCTCCTGGAGTTGTTGCAAATCCATTTGTAATTGTGCCAATGTTGTGTAACAATGTTCCCTTTCAGCTTTGAATTCTTTTGCCTGTTTGATCGTTTTGTTTTCTGCGGTGATGGCCCTTTTCTTTAATCTCGTAACTTCATCATCGTACTTTTCTTTCAATTGCTTAACTATACGTGCTCGCTCTTTCGTATTTTTAGCCAATTGCTTTCGAGCCCTAGATAGTTCACTTTCTGCTTTGCTCAGATCAAAACTATAGTCATTCACTTTCTGCCTCAAATTATCTATGAGCTTTTCATCTTTGGCGCTTCTGACAGGTTCTTCGGCTGCTATCTTCATCTTTTGAATTTGAGCTCGTAAGGCTTCATTTTCTTTGGCTAATTTATTCATTTCACCCTTATCGGCTGCAGCTTGCAAACTGTTTTCAAACTGAAGGTCTTGGACCCGCTTTTCCAACTCTCCTATTTTGGCCCTGTAGTCATTCTCCTTAGCTAACCAGGCCCACTGTTCCTGTGATGATTCGACAAAATGCTGGAGGTGGGGTCTTTTGGCAGGCCTCCCAAATGCAATTTCTCTTCTATACCAAGCATGATACCCAAGTAGAACTTCTCCTTTAGATCGATCCCGTACACAGGTATTTCCTGCCAAGTATTGGCACTCACTCCAGATCTGGCGGACTGTTGCTTCAGGGAACTGGACATCAGGACCAATCTCAACTACACGGACACTGAGATCTTTGTCTTTTGGCACTATCTGACACCTCCTGAGCTGTCTCAAAACCCGATACGGGGCATAAGGCGGAATGCTCCTAAGACCCATCAAAAGGAAGTGAGGCCCAGTTGCTGGCATGTATATGATCTCGTCCACAGGCAACCATCCAAGTGTCCACTCTATTTGGTTGGCAGTAAGGGACCGAAAGTAGGATATCCATCCTGTGACCCCTTTAGGCAAGCTGATCCCTTCAATCCTTGTATAAAATTCCTCTATACACATTTTCTCTGTTGACCCATAGCTCATGAACTGGAGACGGTGGCATAGGTGTTCGGTCATCCACATTTTCAACAACAGATTGCGCCCCTCAAAGAAATCTCCCCCGTCCCTGCAGGTTGTGAGAGCATGAAAGATCTCAGCTACTATCATAGGCGCGAGTGTGCTCTTGTCCTGGGTGAGTAAAGTGCTGACGACCCCCGCTATTTTTATGTCGATATTCCCATCTTTCCTCGGGAACACCAGGAGCCCCAAGAAAGCCACCATAAAAGCGAAACGTCTATATTCTTCCCATTTGTGGCGGTTCCCTTTTCTGCATATTTTATTTTCCGGATTGTTGAACCCCCCTATATGGCCATATCTTTGGTATAAAAATTGCGGAGTACAAAAGGCAGCTGCCAAATCCGGGTTGTGTACCCCTTTGCTTATCTTTAGCGAGTCTAAGAATCTGTGCACAGCTACGGTTCTCGGGGAAACCAAGTACTTGTGTCTTAAAGGAAGCGCAACATTCCCAATGTACCCCGCTATTTCTTCTAAGGTCGGGGTGAGTTCGAAATCTGAAAAATGGAACACATTGTGCATCGGGTCCCAGCATGTGACCAACGCCCTTATGATGTCTCCTCTGGGTATAATCTCCAACAGTCCGGGAAGGCCCCCCAAATATTTCCTGACCTCGTCTTGCCCTTCTCCACCTAGATAATTCCACCAAAGCCGCAACTCCAAAGGAATTTTGTTTATGATTGAGAAAGGTTCATTTTGGATTGTGCTCATCCTGCACATTTATTAAGGTGATTTAATAACTTATTTTTGACCTGAAAGAAAAGTGACACCATTTTTTTTCAAAATTTTCATTTCAAAACAAAAAACCAATTTTTTGCAGATACGGCCTTTTAGCACTTCGAGGAAGAAGATTTTAAGGCTGTGCTCATTAACCGTTGAAAATGACTCAAGGTGGCTGTTCTTGCGAAAACAGCCTTCCGGTGCCCTTTTGGGGACATTCAGCTTATTTTCAAACAAGAACGGCATTACCTGGCTTATTCATGACACAACTCAAAAATTTTGTTATTTTGGGCTATTTTGCAAAAGGAAAGTTGGACCTGATGGGGGTTGCCTACGTATCCCACATCTGGTGAGAATCAAACTGGCGTAGTTCGGGCAGATAAAACAAAACTAAATATTTTGAAAATAAAACCTTCTCTTTTTTTTCTTTTTTTTTCAAAAATCCGGCAGAGTTTCAATACTATTTTGGATACCGGGTTTTCTTACAAGACAATTGATTACCTCTCCAAACCCTCACACCGCTATTTTCTTTCCCAAACTCTCTCCTTTTATTTAAAAGCCAGTTAGCATGCAAATCTAAAACAGATAAATGCACAAGTAGGATGCATCAGGATGGTCCATTATTCCAGGTACACCTGTCCTAGACGGACCCAACCCCTGTATTGAGTCCCCTAAGTCAAAATGCACATGATGCAGATAAGCGTTCCTACTAGGGATCCGGCATGAGGCTGAGTTATTCTAGGTTCAAAACGTGGGCATATGTTCTAGACTATGTACCCAAGCAGACAACTTGAGTCGAGGAGGGGGCTACGTACCGGGAACCAAAAGGCCATTCGGCTTAGTAACTTGTCCAGCCTCTTTGTTACTTTAAGGTATGAAACTAACAGAATAGGGAGCCTCGACCAGCGAGCACATCCCTGGAGGTGAGAAGATAGGGGTTTCGTAATAGTTTTATATATACAATTCAGATAATATCAAAGAGGTAAAAAGCAACATTTTGCATATTAGTCTCAAACATGTAATAAAATCAGATAAACAAATCCAAATACAACAATTATTCCAAGCTCGAATTCTGAACCCTGAACCGAAGTTCTGGGTCCTTTTCCCCAGCAGAGTCGGCAGAGCTGTCATACCTCCTTTTTTCACTACACCCCTGGAAAGGGCATAATAAATAGGGTTCAATTAAAGGACAATCGAAACAAGATTCATTTATTAAGATTCAGAGTCGCCACTTGGGAGATTTATGGTGTCCCAAGTCACCGATTCAAATCCTGAATCGAGGAAAGGGTTGACTCTGTACTACAGTCTGTGAACCAGAAATCCGGGTAAGGAATTCTGTTAACCCGGGAGAAGGTGTTAGGCATTTTCGGGTTCCGTGGTTCTAGCACGGTCGCTCAATTGCTATAATTGGCATAATTATCTGATTTTAAAATATTTTGAACCTATGTGCAAATTTTAACTTTAACCGTTTTTATTTAATTTTTAAAGAAAATTGCAACGTTGTTAAAACACGTCTCGAACCACGTCACATAAATGCACCCGTGGTTTTTGACATATTCTAACATCGTTGTGATTTGGATTTGGTCACATAAATGTGCACTCGAGTTTAGGAAAGTAATATTATTAAGTGACAAGCCTAAAACGACTAGCGTATTGTTAACTTTGCGGGAGGCCATGGAAATTCGCTAAATTGCACGTCCCGAATTCTAAAGATTTTAAAAATATAATTAAAGAGGGCCACGCAATTTTTAAATTTTATTTGACGCGGTGCACCTCAATTTATTTTTAAAGGACATCCTAAAGATGAACTAACATTATCTATTAAGGATTGTCTCTAAAAATACTTAATTGATTAGAACTATGAATTAACTATTATTAAAGCATTCAAGGAAAATTGGGCCTCAAGATCAAGTTCAAACTCAAACAAGGGAAGTTCCAATATTGAAGACCCCTTAGTTAAAATTTGCCACCTAACTTGAAATGCCCAAGACCTACAATTCAATTTTTAAAGTAAATAGCTTCAATAATAAACTCAGGCTTCCAGCATATCGGGCCTCGAAACTAGCCCAAAAGTGAGGAAAATCAGTCAGCTTTTATAAGAAGCTGTCCAGCGTTGGGCCATAGCATAAGCCCAATTTAGAGTTGTCCCTAACAGTCCACAACTCAGCAAACGCATTGGTTCAAGGGCTAGTAGCACTTGGGAATGTAATTATATAACTAGGCCAAAATTTTATACTGATTTCAATTTTGGATTTACTAAGAGTTTTTGTATACGAACAAAATGGTTCATTTGAATCGAAACATGCTGACCTTTAAATCCATATCCCATACACATATAGAAGTATAGAATTGATTCTGATCCAATAAGCTGAATGCAGGAAATGTTTAAGCAATTCGTGAGTCAATTTATACTTGTCTTCAGTTACATTAACGTTTTTTGCATTGGAATACTGACTTTTATTTTGAATCTCCACAACACTGAATTTAAGACCTAATCAGACTTAGCAATTTCAATAAAATGAAACAACTCAACTCTTAATCAAGTCAAACTACAGGCTGATTTAAAGTCTAAAATTCCTGCTTATTTGCAGAACCTAAAGCATTTATTGAACTGAAGCTAAACATAATTCTAATTTTAACATTCAAGTTCATTCAACTAGGCATTTGCAAGCAACACTTGCTTATATAACACTAGATTCCAATTTTAACATCCAAACTAACATAATAGCAGGTTCAAAAGTAAAATTAAACTACACTGAAGCTAATACCACTAAACTGAATACTCATAATTCTGAAAGTAGTCCAAAAGTCCCATTATTACAACTGAGGCAGTGTCCAAATAAACACACAATGAAGCTAGTCATCAAAATTAAAGCAGAAAACAATAAGGAATTCATGTGGAAACATGTAGCAATTAACTTCAAACTTGAGAATGCATATGATTCAATCTTCATACATCACTTAGGACCAAAAATGTACCTGGAATTTGAATAGATAATAGGAAATGGAGGGTCAGCTAGGCAGCATCGAACAACAACAATAAGATCAAATTTAAACCCAGAAAATAATATCAAGCAACCCAGGATTTAATTGCAGAGGAGCAACACCAGTAAACAACCAAAAACAGGCTTGAATGACCCAAAATAGACTCGAAATAGACCCCAGGAATCTTTGAAGCTTCGACTACTAAACTCACCAGGAAACTTAAGCCATTTTTCAACCTTAGACAAGTTGGAAATTTAATTTAGAACTTAGAGCTTCAAGGTCACCCTAAAAAGTTCAATGGAATAGTGATTTTTCTGGATCTTAGTCGCCTGAATTTTTAGTGTTTTTTAATGCTTCCTCCTCCCTTTGGCCCTAAGTAACAATGCCTTTATAGGCAAGTTACTAGGGCAGCTTTAGACCTTAGGTTTTTTAGCCTTTGGTCCTTTTAGTTTTTTTAGCTAATTAGTCCCTCAATTTATAATTTGTTGGTCAAGTATTGCTACCAATTTCCTGAATTTCAAATTAGAACCCCAATCTAGAAAGTTTTAGGGGGTTCTATTTTAGTTACTGCAAGATTCTTTTATTGAAATACCTATACTACCCCTAACTCAATTTTGAAATTACTAACCTAGGTTAACTAAACCCAGCCCCCCTTTTAACTTGGTCAAAGTGACCATGGTTAATTACCAAAGACCCTGGAAATATTCAGCAATAACCAAACAACACTCAATTAACAAAACTTTCAAAATTGAACTAAACCTATTTTAAGCTTGAACTAATTACTAAAAGTCAGAATTAACAAACTATTGGCAATTTAACAGTTGGCAGGACATTATGAAAACAAACAAAAATTAATCAATAATACTGAATCATGAATTCAAACTGACTCAATACGAACAAAAAAAAATCACCAGAAAACTTAAACATAAGAAACTAGAACACTATATGACGCAAAAATTAAAGCAGAAAGAAACATACATAAACGAATTAACAGAAAACAAAGTCTAAACTTATTTTTAACAACAAGGAATTAAAATAATAAAATAAAAATAGGAAGACTCACCTATGTAAGGTTGAATAGGGTTGGACTCCAATTCGAGTCTCGGAATGATGTTAAACGTTTGTTCTTTGCCAAGAACAAATGAAAGCATTATTTCGTGACTAGAATCATGCTCTGGACTCAAGAACGATGGAAGAAATCTTGTAGCTTCAAACTTCTAGGGTTCTGCCCTTTTTCGATTTGAAATTCGAGAGCTTCGAGTGAGATTTGAAAGAAACTAATCAGGGATTTGGAAGAGGGAGGTGAGGAGGCCATAGGGTGTAATTTTGGTGGGGTTTAGAGACGGCGACGCCGTACATGGCTGCGGCGGCGACTGCTAGGGTTTTGCTTATTCAAATGATTGGGGTGAGATTCAGAGCAAATTAAGGGCGGATATGGAAAGGGGAGGAGGAGAGGGAGCTATGGTGAAAATTTGGGGGCATTTGGACAATCGCCGTCGGCGGAGGCGATTTTCGGCCGTCGGCAGACGATGGCAGGCGGCGGAACTAGGGTCTGTATGTTTGAGAACGACGGATCATGAGGGGGGTACGCATTTGGACAGTAATATATTAAAAAGCCTTCAGTTCCTTACCGTCAGATCAAAAAATCTACACGGTCAGGATCAAATACACCCCAAACGACATCGTTTTGATTGCCGTGAGGCTGGATCGGGTTTTAAGACTGGGCTGGGGTATGGGCTGTGGGTTTGGGAAGAGTAATTGACTGGGTTGGCCCAAAAACCGGGTCTTTTATTAAGACCCTCATTCCTTTGAATTTTCTTTGAATTTTCTTTTCTTTTTCTCATTTTTTTTAGATTTTTGTTAAATACAAAATTAAAAATAAAAAGACCTGATTTAATTCTAAAATTAAACTAATTAATTTTCAAAAATTAACTAACTCCTAATTTAAAACAAAACTAAGGAGAAAAATCAAAAATTAAAAGTAAAAATGCAAAAAGGACTATTTTTGTTATTTTCTTCCATTTTTTGTAATATTAATTAACTAATAGAACTAAAAATATAAAATTTGGTCCTAAATGCAAATGTGCTATTTTTTGTATTTTTGACGAATTATCACACACACAAAAATAAAAATACACATAAAATACGCAATTAAATCCTAAAAATCAAATAATAAAAGAAAAATCCTAATTCTAAGAAGTCTATAGGAATAATTCAAGCGAGGCAAAAATCACGTGCTCAAACTTCTTATCATACCATCCTTGCAAATTTTGAACAAATACGGATCTTCCCAATAAAATTCCAAGCTATCCCGCTTGAGTTTCTTCCTTTGGTTGGAAGAGAGCTCACACAGGAGATTTCCGGTCACAATGAAGTTGGCGATGTCCGCGAACCATGGCATGTCACACATAGAAATGGAAAGAAGTTGCTTGTCGGGGAATGTATCATTTATCTCAATGCCGTCATATGACCTCCCTCCTTCCTCCAACCGGGACAAATGGTCCGCAACTTGATTCTCACTTCCCTTCCGGTCCACTATTTCTAAGTCAAATTCTTGAAGAAGTAACACCCATTTCATCAATCTTACTTTAGAATCCTTCTTGGTCATCGAATATCTAAGGGCGGCATGGTTCGTGTGCACAATCACCTTGGCCCCCATAAGATAAGGTCGAAATTTCTCCATAGCAAACATGATGGCCAATAACTCCTTCTCCGTCACTGTGTAATTTCGTTGAGCTTCATTCATCATTTTACTTGCATAATACATGGGATGGAACATTTTGTTGACCTGTTGACCTAACACCACCCCTACTGCAACATCACTTGCATCATATATAAGTTCAAAGGGAAAACCCCAATTAGGTGCGGTGATGATAGGAGTTGTGGCCAACTTGTGCTTCAAAAGCTCAAAAGCCTCAATGCATTTTTCATCAAAGATAAACTTGGCATATTTCTCTAACAATTTGCAAAGTGGATTCACAGCCGTCGAGAAGTCTTTAATAAACCGTCGGTAGAATCCAGCATGCCCAAGAAAACTCCTCACCCCTTTGACAGAAGTAGGGGGAGGAAACCTCGAAATGACCTCAATTTTTGCCTTATCAACTTCAATTCCTTGCTTTGAGATCTTGTTTCCCAACACTATACCTTCTTCTACCATAAAATGGCATTTTTCCCAATTGAGAACAAGGTTAGTTTCTTCGCATCGAGCCAATACCCTATCCAAATTCACCAAGCAATCCTCAAACGAATCCCCAACCAAGCTGAAATCATCCATGAAGACCTCCAAGATATCCTCCACCATGTCGGTGAAAATAGCCATCATGCAAAGTTGGAAGGTCACCGGAGCATTACATAGTCCAAATGGCATTCTCGAGAAAGCGAACGTGCTATAAGGACATGTAAAGGTCGTCTTCTCTTGGTCCTATGAGGCAATTAGAATTTGATTGTACCCCGAGTAACCATCTAGAAAACAATAGAAATCCCGGCCTGCAAGACGATCGAGCATTTGGTCAAGGAATTGTAATGGGAAATGATCTTTTCTTGTCACCTTGTTAAGCTTACTGTAATCCATACAAACTCTCCAACCCGTAACCGTCCGAGTAGGAATAAGCTCGTTGCTGGCATTGGTCACTACCATCATCCCACCTTTCTTTGGCACACATTGGACCGGAGAGGTCCATGAGCTATCGGAGATCGGATAAACCACACCGGCATCAAGCCACTTGATAACCTCTTTCTTTACCACTTCTTGCATTGCCTCATTTAGTCTTCTTTGATGTTCAAGTGAAGTCCTTGAATCCTCCTCCAAGATGATTGTATACATGCAAAATGCGGGGCTTATCCCCCGAATATCGGCCAATGTCCATCCAATCGCCTTTTTGCGCTTTGGAAGAACCGCCAAAGTGGCTTCAACTTGCATGTTAGTTAGGCAAGAAGAAATAATAATTGGAAGAGTTGAATTAGAGCCATAAAATTCATACCTGAGGTGTGGAGGGAGTGGCTTCAACTCCAATACCGGTGGCTCCTCAATCGATGGCTTGGTTGGTGGAGTTTTGCGGTTTTCAAGATCCAAAGATAACTTTCTAGGCTCATATGAATATGAACCCATGCCATGCAACCGCATTAACGCACTCCACTCTACCGGCATCTTCATTGACATCCATGTTAAGAAGCACGGCCTCAAGAGGATCTTCAACATTTATCATGGAAATTGTGTCATCCACTATCACAGCTGTGACAATGTCCACAAATGAACTCACCTCCGTGCTATTGGGTTGTCTCATTGATTTGCAAACATGGAATACCACTTTCTCATCTCCCATACGGAATGTCAACTCACCCACTTCAACATCAACCAATGCCTTCCCCGTAGCTAGGAAAGGTCTCCCAATAATGATTGGCACTTCAAATTCCACCTCACAATCTAATATGACAAGGTCGCCCGGCAATATGAATTTATCAACACGGACAAGAACATCATCAATTATGCCCAAGGGTCGCTTCATCGATTGATCCGCCATTTGAAGTCTCATTGAAGTTGGCCTAGGTTGTCCGATTTCCAAAGTCTTGAAGACCGAATAAGGCATCAAATTAATGCTAGCCCCCAAGTCACAAAGGGCTTTGGCAAAATCCGCACTACCTATAGCGCAAGGGATAGTAAAATCTCCTGGGTCTTCAAGTTTTGGGGCCATGGAATGCACTATAGAACTCACTTGATGCGTCATTTTAATTGTTTCACACTCGATCGACCTCTTCTTTTTTACCAAATACTTCATGAACTTTGCATACCCCGGTATTTGTTCAAGTGCCTCCACCAACGCCACATTAATAGTAAGACTCTTCGTCATATCGATGAACTTTTTGTATTGATTGTCTCCTTTTTGCTTTGCTAACCGTTGAGGGTAAGGTGGAGGTGGCCTAGGAAAGGGTGCCTTGGCCTTGGGTACAACCGGCTCGGGCATGTCAATCATGTGTTCCCTAGATGTGTTCACGGCATCTTGAGTCTCTATCCCGGCCTCATCATCAATATCAATCCGCACATCATTGGTCACATTTGGTTCAACCACAACTTCAACATTCAAAGGCACATCATCATCATACAACTCAACTTCGTCATTCACAGCTTGATTTTCATTCGAGGCATGCACATCATCGCCTCTTCCACTCCTTGTTGTAACCTCTATCACATGATTGTTACCTCCCTTCGGGTTCACTACCGTATCACTTGGTAGAGCACCCTTAGGTCGAGTATTTAATGATTGAGAGATTTTTCCAAGTTGCACATCCAAATTCCGAATAGAGGTATTATGAGAAGCCAATTAAGCATCGGAGTCTTGGTTCTTCTTCATCATTTATTCGAACATCATCTCTATTCGGTTGTTGGTACATGGGGAGCCTTTGAAAGCCTTGCCCCCGGTTGCCTTGATTTCCACTATTATTCCACCTTCCTTGATTGTTGTTGTTGTTTCTCCAATTGTTATTGTTCCCGTTCCAATTGCCTTGATTGTTACCTTGGTTACCCCAGTTGTTGTTTTGATTGTTGTTGTTCCAATTGCCACCACTTTGTTGATTGCCCCAATTTCCTTGGGGACGCCATTGTTGATTCCCTTGATTTCCTCTATTCCCTTGGTAATTATTGACATATTGACATTCTTCGATTTGCTCATCATAGCACTCATTCGAATAACCACCACCATCATTGTTGTTGTCAAATTACTCACAATTACCTTGAGGTTGTTGTTGACCTCTTTTCCTCCTTTTTAACATAGAAAATTTTTCCATTGCATTGACTTGGCGCGGGTATTGGACTTGTTGCAATTGCGCCTTCGCCAATTGATTCATAATTGTTGTAAGCTCGGAAATAGCTTGCCATGATCATGCAATTCCTTGTGCAAATGGATGACCATGGGGTCACCTTGGGGCACCTTTTCTCGACTTTGCCATGCCGAAGAGGTATCGGCCATTTCATCAAGTACATCACATGCCTCTTGGTAAGAAAGTTTCATGAAGTTCTCTTCGACTAATTGGTTCACAATGCACTATTCGTGGTGTTGATGCCCCGATAAAAAGTTTGTTATATCATTGCCTCGGTCATGTCGTTATTAGGGCACTCATTCACCATTGTTCTATATTTTTCCCATATCTCGTGCAAAGGTTCCGTTGGCTCTTGCTTAAAAGCTAGAATTTCATCCCGAAGAGATGCCATATGACTTGGAGAAAAGAACTTGGAAATAAATTTATCCGCCAATTCATCCCAATTGGGGATAGAATGATAGGGGAGCCTTTCTAACCAATCCAACGCTTTACCCTAAAGAGAGAACGGGAAAAGCCTCAATCTCAGCACATCCTCGGATACGTTTGTTTGCTTGCTCCCCCTGCATGTACTGTGATGACCTGACCCATTGTCTCATGAGTTACCACTCTATTTTCCCCGTTTTATGCTTCTTCATGTTTCATTATCAGTGTTTGGTGTGTTAGAGTTGATTTGGATAGGTTTTGGTAGAAAATGAGACAGTCTCTTTAAGGAAGGCTTGTTTTGGAAAAGTCAACTAGATATTGACTTATGAGTTAGAGGGCTCGGATTGGATTTTCGGTGATTTGGTTAGCTTCGGGAAGTAATGTGTGACTTAGAACTGCGATCGGAATTGATTTTGGAGGTCCGGTGTGGAATTAGGCTTGAATTGGCGAAGTTAGTATTTTGGTGAATTCCGATTGGTAGGTGAGATTTTGATCCGAAAGTCAGAATGGAATTTCGAGAGTTGCAGTAGTTCCATTAGGTGATTTTGGATGTATGTGCAAAATTCCAGGTCATTCGAAGGTGTTTTGGTCGGGTTTTTGATCGAATGCGTGTTTCGGAAGTTTTTAAAGAACTTAGGCTTGAATCCAATGAGAATTGATGATTTTAGTGTTGTTTGATGGGTTGTTATGATTGGAACAAGTTTGGATAATGTTTTAAGAGATATTGGTGATTTTGGTTGCGGTCCCGGGGGCCTCGGGGTGATTTAGGATGGCTATCGGGATGAAATTCAAGTTGAGTAAATGGTAGATTTTGCTGGTATCTGGTATGCTCGCTTCTGCGGAAATGGACCGCAGAAGTGGTTCCGCAGAAGTGTAATCTTGGTCGCAAAAGCGGTCTGGAGCTGAGTTGGGTAGTTCCGCAGAAGCAGAACATATTTTGCTTAACCGAGTCCGCAAAAGCGGACAGGCGGTCGCAGAAGCGATTTTGTCCTTGGGTGTTTTAATAAAACTCCGTAGAAGCGGACAAAAACCACAGAAGCGGTTGCGCGGAAGCGGGTATGGAGGACCGCAGAAGCGGAAACCTCTAACGCCAGAAGGGTTTTTATTCATTTTTGGTTTCGCGAGGCTTATGTTATTTCCACCATTTTTTAGCAAGTTCGAGAGTTCTTGGACGGAATTGAAGGGAGATTTCGATTGGGGGTGATTGGAGGTAAGTTCCTTGGCTAAATACATGAGATTACGATAAATCTAACATGGAAATTGGTTGAAATTCATCAAAAGGGGGTAAAGCTAGGGCTTGAAAATTTGTAATTTAAAAATGGAATTTGATGGGTCAAATGGACTCCGATTTTGGTAAATTTGATATGTATGGACTCGTGGCAAGACGGGAAATCCGGTGATGTGAATTTTGTAATTTTTCGAGAAGTGGGCCCGGGGCTCGGGTTTTACTAGTTTCGAGGTTCCTGATATTTTTTCAATTGTTTTCGATTGGGTATTGTTCCCTTAGCATATTGTGATGTATTCGCTCTGATTTTGGTTAGATACGACGTGCGTGGAGGCCGGTTTGAAGGGCAAAGGCGTCGCGGGCTAAAGATTTCACCGGTTCGAGGTGAGTAATACTTGTAAATGATATCCTGAGTGTTTGAGACCCCGAATTTGCGCATCATCGTGATGTATTGAGGTGACTTGCATGCCGAATATGAGCGCGGGGTAGAGCACCATTGGGGATTGTGACTTGATCCGTCCCGGTTGTTGATTTTTGCCGCGTATTTGACTGAAACTACTTGTTATCATCATAATATTGGGCTGATTGCCATTTTTGGGCTTCGTGCCAACTATCTGAATCCTTCAGGGATTGATATCACTGTTTTCGCATTACTCTACATATTATTTAATCTCGGTCCAGGGTTTTTTAATATTGTTTTGCAAACTCAGGTGTTTTCCTAAGATTTGAAAACTTAAACAACATTTTATTGACGTTTTGAGCTGAGAACTATGATTTTAATAGTGCCCAAGTGGCTTATGTGCATTTCTGGACTGAGCATGGATCGGGCTGCGCGCTATAACAGTGTTTTGGTGATTTCTGGATATATGGATGGCTCGGGCTGCACGCCACAGCGGTGTTACATTGATATTGCGCTTTGGCTATAGGAGCCCCTCCGGAGTCTGAACCCCCACAGTGAGCGCGGGTACCCAAATGGATCGGGCTGCGCGCCGCAGCGGTCATATGCATTGCATTGCATTAATGCATTGGTTCCTGTTTGTACTACTTGTCATGACATTCAGCACTCTCATTTCATTGGCATCCATGCTACTTCTTGCACTGTTTACCAGATACCCTAGTGTTAATTGTTAGTGGAGTGTTGTGCCCGAGGGGCAGACTCATGTGCTGATTTGCACTATCTGTTTTCGCATTCATTTGCTTAACTGTTGGAAAGAATATTTTCAAAGGAAGTTTTAACTGAGCCCAGATATTTTCTAAAGGATTTTTCACGGTTTTACTGTTTTCTCAAAGATTTGCGCTGCCCTATATAGAATGATGGAGTGCTTTACGTGTTTTCTTACCGCTCAATTATTATTTACTTTTATTGCTCACTGAGTTGGAGTACTCACTTTACTCCCTGCACCTCGCGTGAGTTACAAGTATTGTTCACCCGGTAGCGGGTTATTAGCTGATTGAAGGTATTACTATGGTAGCTGAGCAAGGTGACCGCCCGCGTTCGCGGCACCGAGTTTCTTCCTCTTGATTTCTAGATTTTATTCTATGCATTACAGACTTTGTAGTTGTATTAAAAATCCTTCTAGATGCTCGTGACTTGTGACACCCCGGTCAGGTTGTGTTGGGTTGTAAATATTTAGTATTATTGACATTAAGTTGTATTTATCTAAACATTTATGTTTAATAATTTTGAAAGAAGCGTTGTTTTTCTATTGGCTGGCCTTGTCTTCACGAGAGGCGCCATCACAACCAGGTTGGGAATCGGGTCGTGACAAGTTGGTATCAGAGCCTAGGTTACTAGGTCTCGCGAGTCATGAGCAGGTTTAGTAGAGTCTCGCGGATCGGTACGGAGACGTCGTTATTTATCCTTGAGAGGCTGCAGAACCTTTAGGAAAACTTCACTTTCTTGGAATTCTTATCGTGCATACTTAATTCAGCTTGAGATATAACTCTTGCAATTCCTTCAACACGTCTGTGTGCACATGCGAGCGCTCAGTATTATACATGCCTCGATGGCTTGTGATTTCTCGGTCAAGGGGCGAGATGTGATCTTCGTGAGTATGTTGGGCCAGTCTGGAGGACTTGAGGCCAGATCTTTTCCTATGGCTTGAGCACCGAGGTGCTGATTGTGTGAGCAAGTGTTTTGAACCTATATGTTCGGTATAGCCCTTATTAGCCGAAATGGCGGTTGGATATCCATGTGCTGAGTATGTTAGTACTGTGAGATGTATCTATATGACTTAGTAGTGACGAAGAAGTCTGTTGGATAATAGATGAACTATTAAGTGTTCGAGTCCAGTTGTGATTCAATGTGTAGCCCGAATTAGGGGCGCATGAAGAATATTTTTTTTGTCTCCTAGTTGGAAAGTAAAGTGCATTACATGTGGTGGTATGAGTTCAGACTCAAGAAGACTAAATGACTGTGTAACGTATATAATGGTGGAAGGTGTGCTGAAGTACTAAATTGAGGCGGAGCAGGTGGGTTATCTCCTGCGGAGTGTTCTTAAGTGGTACGATTCTTATGTATATTATTAGAAGATCTCATGTGTAATTGAAGAGTACGTGTTCAAATTTGATAAATTCGGGTTGCTCTAGAGGGTGGACTCAACTGATGTGGGGAGGTTTGCCGAGGATTTCAGTACTAGATAATCTGTGTTTTCACAAACTAGTAGATGATTTGAGTTTAATCTCACTAAGATATTGTGGCATCATTAGAGTAAAAATGTTATGAGTTGTTGAGTGTGTCTTGATATATGGCTTCGAGCCAAGTTGGGGAGGTTGTTATTGATTAGCTGATTGCACGGTGATGTGCTATGTTGGTTCTGGTCTGAGGCATGTTGGCGGATGAGTCCTGGTTGTAGAAACTGAGCCGAGGATGGCACGAGTGAAACAAGATTTTGACAAAGGTTATATGGTGCTTCGTAGGTGTGAGAAAATAATAGGATGTCTTGAGCTATTGTTGATAAAGAAATGATCAGTGTATAGAGAAGGAAGATGTTTGTTTGTACTGGAATTAGATCATATCCTGCAGTGTCAGAGTGCTAATACGGCACGAGTGGTTCTGTTCATTAAGTCAGGTAATTTGCAATTTAATAAGAGTGAATGACTCTCGAGAATGATTTTATTGTGTTCAAGATCCTACATGTAACAATCAGGTGTCTCAAAATTGTGTATGTGGTCAGAGACTGTGTATTCATCGGAGAATGTCGAGGCTTGTGGTATTTTTATGTTAATTATGGGATCCTATGTATCGGTATCTAGAGGGTAATGGTAATAAATTTAGGGCCGCGGGAAGTTCTTCAAGTAGAGTATTCTGGAATGTGGTATTTCTGGGAATATTTGAGGGGGTATTCGGTGGCCTATGGGTCTTTGACAGTGTGGTCTTGTGCTTGGGTCTCGTGTAGTGAACCTGGGTTGAGGCATTGTGGTGCTACAGCAAGAGGGAATATCAAGTTGATCATGAATCAGAAGGAAAATTAAATAGATGGAATAGCTTGATAGTAGACCGAATCGGTATGGTAAGGATATAATTAATTATTTGTATGTGTGCGAGGTTGTGAGCCCTTACACGTATTGTGCAGTGAAGTTCTTGAGTTCTGACAGCTTGCTTAGCTTGATTTGGATAGCAGGATTCAGTCCTGGCAATTTAGCTTGTACAAATGGAATTGGGAGGGAGTTCTTATTGATTTTTACCGTGGTTTGGAGATGTATGTATTTTCTATGGGTATGCGAAGCATGGAATGCGTAATGATTTTTTCTTCTAAATGGGATTGATGGGAGTTCTCGACTAGTTGAGTGAGTAGATGTCTGTGGCTCGGAAGGGAGATAAAGGTTTCTTGCTATCCTTGGATGTCGTGGTATACGCGGTATGTTGTGGAAAATTAAGATTTGCATGTGCGATGTTTCTGTTCAGTTTTGAAAGGGAGTTCATGAAATTCTTAGGCAACGGGTAGCCTCAGGTAATCAAGGAAATGATACTGCTAATTGGAAGTGATTTGACGAAAGTATACATATCGGAAAAAAGGTAATGTGATTAGACTAATGATATTTCGGTAGTGTTGCGGCATTTTCTTGTTAGATCGACTGCTGATATCTGAGTTCGTTTGATGGCACGGGGGAATTTTAGAATATCTTTCGTGGGATGATTTGGTACTTGAGGTGTAATATGTATTCATACTGTGGATTTGGGGTCAGGTATAGTGATTCGTGTGCTATATGGAGTTGGAGACTGAGAGTTCTCAGGTACGGACTATGTAGTGGTTGTAGATCGTGTGTGTTAGTACCGTTAGCGACTATTGGGAGTTGGAGGCCCGAGTGGATCTTTCTTTGCTTGGTATATTAGATGTTGGATATGATATTGGGGTGTAGACTGGTTGTCTCAGTGTTGGGTTATCTAGACTATTGTGCTATGGGCTATGTCGAAAAATGCCACAGGATGCGTGGCGAGGTTCATTGGATCATGTTTTAGCAGAGTGGTTTGTATTCCAAAGACCAGCGGACGGCTAGGAAGGATTGCTTTTCTTAATTGGGCATTCGTGGCGGATGTCAGTGCAAAGGTTTCTACCATTGATTCAGTTCCGGTATTGAGAGACTTTTTCGGATGCGTTTCTTGTGGCCGGGCATGTCGCCGGGCGAGATTGTGAATTGTGGTATTTATTTGGTGCCGGGCACCGTATCGGACGGCTCCGGCAGGAGTTATAGTAGTGGAAGGAGCAGCTTCAGGCTTCTTGATATTGAGTTCGTTGGCAGGCCGAGGTGGCTACTTATTTAGCTTGAGTTAGCTTGGTTGGCCCCGAGTTGTGTTGTTGAGGGATAGGTTGATTCGATTGTTATTGAGCTTGTTGGTGATTTGGGGAGGATCTATGAGTTGCTTTCTGTGTTGTGAGACGTTATGATTTGTTGGATATGGACACATATGGTGTGGTTCTATAGAGGATTTATAGAGAGAGTCGAGCGGGAAGAGTAATTGAGTGTTGCTCGATAAATGGAGTACTAGTTACGACCTATAGGGTTGCGTGTCGTATGTCATTTGTTTCCCCCTAGGTGTCATGAATTGCTTTGGTTTCAGACAGCAAATTATGCGTGGCTGTCAATTTTGAGCATGGCGACTTGAGGTGTTTCATGTGTATCAGTAGTTGGATAGGATCGCGCATTGTGGCGAGGCCACGCGGGGGTATGACCCTTCGGGGCAGATTCGGGTATTCTATTTCTATGATGTGAGATGGGGTCTCAGCCTTGTGTTATAATGGTACTGATGAGCTTGAGGTACAGCTCTTTCGTTTGAGTCATTTGTCATGATTTGAGTATGTTCAGACCATTTCTTATTGGTGCGTGTATTATGCAAGTTGTTGCTTAGGCCTGTGTTGAGGTGTCGTATCACCATAGTGGATTCGAGGTGATCGTTGGAGTCATTAGTGAATACGAACGGATTTGATCCCAGCTTGTTAGAAGGATAATATCGAGGTTCGGCCCGGAAATCTATTGTGGTATTAGTCAAAAGGTAAGTGGCTTCATCAATGGTTGATCTCAGAAATGGTTACGGTTTATCGCGTGTTTCATTTATCGTTGGCAGTATATGAAAGTGTTGGAATAAGACTTTAGCTAATAAGAGGTTTTCTATCTGTATTTGGTTATTGTGGGCAACTGCTGTGAATAGGGGCTATCATTTCGAGTGTTTGGATTACGTAGTATATCAGATGGTCTCACCTGAGGTGGCAGGCATGGGTTATTACAGCTGGTTCGAGTTTATTCTGAGTATAGAAGTGAGGTTCTGACCTTGTGCATGATTTCGGAAAATGCAACGTAGTTGTACGGTTTATGGGCTAGATGGGCTGTGAAATTTCAGCTATATTGTGTTGTCGGACCTATATGAGATAGGGTGACATGGGATCACCGCGAGTATGCTTGGCAAAGTTATTTAGTTGTTGGTTGGCTTCTAGGACAACTCTGGGTACGCTCGAGGACAAGCGATGGTTTAAGTTGGGGAGGCTGTGACGACCCGACCCGTTGTCTCATGAGTTACCGCTCTGTTTTTCCCGTTTTATGCTTCTTCATGTTTCATTATTAGTGTTTGGTGTGTTAGAGTTGATTTGGATTGGTTTTGGTAGAAAATGAGACACTTAGTCTCTTTAAGGAAGGCTTGTTTTGGAAAAGTCAACCGAACGTTGACTTATGAGTTAGAGGGCTCGGATGGGATTTCCGGTGATTTGGTTAGCTTCGGGAAGTAATGTGTGACTTAGAAGTGCGATCGGAATGGATTTTAGAGGTCCGGTGTGGAATTAGGCTTGAATTGGCGAAGTTAGTATTTTGGCGAATTCCAGTTGGTAGGTGAGATTTTGATCCGGAAGTCGGAATGGAATTCCGATAGTTGCAGTAGTTCCGTTAGGTGATTTTGGATATGTGTGTAAAATTTCAGGTCATTCGGAGGTGTTTTGGTCGGGTTTTTGATCGAATGCGTGTTTTGGAAGTTTTTAAAGAACTTAGGCTTGAATCCGATGAGAATTGATGATTTTAGTGTTGTTTGATGGGTTGTGATAATTGGAACAAGTTTGGATAATGTTTTAAGACATGTTGGTGCTTTTGGTTGAGGTCCCGGGGGCCTCGGGGTGATTTAGGATGGCTATCGGGATGAAATTCAAGTTGAGTAAATGGCAGATTTTGCTGGTATCTGGTATGCTCGCTTCTACGGAAATTGACCGCAGAAGCGTAATCTTGGTCGCAAAAGCAGTCTGGAGCTGATTTGGGTAGTTCCGCAGAAGCGGAACACATTTCGCTTAAGCGAGTCCGCAGAAGCGGACAGGCGGTCGCAGAAGCGATTTTGTCCTGGAGGTGAAGTTCCACAGAAGCGGAAATTATGTCGCAAAAGCGGCCTTGGGTCTTTTAATGAAACTCCGCAGAAGCGGTTGCGCGGAAGCGGGCATGGGGGACCGCAGAAGCGGAAACCCCTGATGCCAGAAGGGTTTTTATTCATTTTTGGTTCCGCGAGGCTTATGTTATTTCCACCATTTTTGAGCAAGTTCGAGAGCTCTTGGACGGAATTGAAGGGAGATTTCGATTGGGGGTGATTGGAGTTAAGTTCCTTGGCTAAATACATGAGATTATGATAAATCTAACATGGAAATTGGTTGAAATTCATCAAAAGGGGGGTAAAGATAGGGCTTGAAAATTTGTAATTTAAAAATTGAATTTGATAGGTCAAATGGACTCCGATTTTGGTAAATTTGATATGTATGGACTCGTGGAGAGACGAGGAATCCAGTGATGTGAATTTTGTAATTTTTTGAGAAGTGGGCCCGGGGCTCAGGTTTTGCTAGTTTCAAGGTTCCTGATATTTTTTCAGTTGTTTTCGATTGGGTATTATTCCCTTAGCATATTGTGATGTATTCGCTCTGATTTTGGTTAGATACGACGTGCGTGGAGGCCGGTTTGAGGGGCAAAGGCATCGCGGGCTAGAGATTTCACCGGTTCGAGGTGAGTAATACTTGTAAATGATATCCTGAGGGTTTGAAACCCCGGATTTGCACGTCATAGTGCTGTATTGAGGTGACTTGCACGCCGAATATGAGCGTGGGGTAGAGCACTGTTGGGGATTGTAACTTGGTCCGTCCTGGTTGTTGATTTTTGCCGCTTATTTGACTGAAACTACTTGTTATCATCATAATATTGGGCTGATTGCCATGTTTGGGCTTCGTGCCAGCTATGTGAATCCTTCAGAGATTGATATCACTATTTTCGCATTACTTTGCATATTATTTGATCTCGGTCCAGGGATTTTTAATACTGTTTTGCAAACTCAACTGTTTTTCTAAGATTTGAAAACTTAAACAACATTTTATTGACGTTTTGAGTTGAGAACTATGATTTTAACAGTGCCCAAGTGGCTTATGTGCATTTTTGGACTGAGCATGGATCGGGCTGCGCGCCGTAGCAGTGTTATGGTGATTTCTAGATATATGGATGGCTCGGGCTGCACGCTGAAGCGGTGTTACATTGATATTGCGCTTGGGCTGTAGGAGCCCCTCCGGAGTCTGAATCCCCACAGTGAGCGCGGGTACCCAAATGGATCGGGCTGCGCGCCGCAGCGGTCATATGCATTGCATTGCATTCATGCATTGGTTCCTGTTTGTACTACGTGTCATGACATTCAGCACTCTCATTTCATTGGCATCCACGCTACTTTTTGCACTGTTTACCAGATACCCTGGTGTTAATTGTTAGTGGAGTGATGTGCCCGAGGGGCAGACTCATGTGCTGATTTGCACTATCTGTTTTCGCATTCATTTGCTTAACTGTTGGAAAGAATATTTTCAAAGGAAGTTTTAATTGAGCCCAGATATTTTCTAAAGGATTTTTCACGGTTTTACTGTTTTCTCAAAGATTTGCGCTGCCCTATATAGCATGATGGAGTGCTTTACGTGTTTTCTTACCTCAGTTATTATTTACTTTTATTGCTCATTGAGTTGGAGTACTCACTTTACCCCCTACACCTCGCGTGCAGTTGCAAGTATTGTTCACCTGGTAGTGGGTTATTAGCTGATTGAAGGTGTTACTATGGTAGCTAAGCAAGGTGACCGCCCGCGTTCGCGGCACCTCCTCTTGATTTTCAGATTTTATTCTATGCATTACAGACTTTGTAGTTGTATTAAAAATCCTTCTAGATGCCCGTGACTTATGACACCCCGGTCGGGTTGTGTTGGTTGTAAATATTTAGTATTATTGCCATTAAGTTATATTTATCTAAACATTTATGTTTAATAATTTTGAAAGAGGCGTTGCTGTTCTGTTGGCTGGCCTTGTCTTCACGAGAGGCGCCATCATGACTGGGTTGGGAATCGGGTCGTGACATGTATCTACGAACCCCTTCAAGTGCTTGTAAACATTTTGGTCGGAGGCGCCCGTAAAATACCCTCTTTGCTCGAGCAAGGTCAACATGACATTTGTGATTTGAAAATTCCCCGTCCGGATTCGGGGAGGAATGATGGCACTTGCATATCCTTGATTCGGGAGGACTCTTGGAGCCACTCTTGGTGGTGGTGGAGGAGGGTCTGGAATATTCTCATTCGGATTAGAATTTGCATTGGCATTTCTACCTCTACGTGGAACTTGAGGTAATGGAAGCTCATCTTGATCAAGATCTTCAACCTCCTCCCCCGCCATGGCATTGCCAAGAGGGTCATTTGCATTGAGAGCCATCTGTACCTAATTGATCGACACAAACAAAATTAGTGAACAAGAAGGAAAGAGAAGCAAAACACAAAACTAGCTAAACAGATAGTCAACACCGTAAGCTCCCCGACAACGGTGCCAAAAAGTGATCGCTGCCAACTCGACACTACACCAAGGTAGGAAGAGCGGGTCGCAATAGCTTTTACCCAAATTAGTGGTTCGGGATCGAATTTCCACAGGGAGCTGGTAGTGGAGTTGTATTGCCTGTCTAGTCTAGATATGTGGTTGTGCTTCTAATATCACTTCAAACATTTTTGGTTTTTGACTTTATCACTACTATTATAAACTAATGATTAAGGCTAAATTAAGCTACGAGAATATTGCTAAGTTGTAATTAATGAGAGGAAAAGCACTAGGGTCGTGGCATCACCTAGGTGGTTAATTAACGGGTAGAAGCTACTAAGGATAGATTGACATATTTGGGGCTTATGCTATAACCGTTGCACAATTGTACCCATTCTTACACCTCTCGGTAGAGAGAATGATTTTTCCCAATTGACTCTCTAGAGACCAATTGGGTAGGCCAATTAGACCAAGCAACTAAGGTTCAAGTAGGGTGATTGCTCTCTCGAGATTTAACCTGTTAATTGGGACTACCATTTCTCATAGGTCCATCCCAATCCCTTGTTGGGTTAATTTTGGGGTCATTCTCAAGAAGAGTTAAACCACAAAGCTATAATCAATGTTTGCAACCACCAATCCTTAATTAAAACATAAAATCAACCCAAATAACAAACACCTAATATCAATCTAACCCACACTAAGGTTGAGCCACAACCCTAGCTAATGGGTTTAGCTACTCATGCTAGATACAGAAATTGAAGAAATAGATGAAGAGCTAAGCATATAAATTAATTACTAAGAGGAATCTACAACTATATATCGTTAATAAAGAGCAAAAGTGCCAAAAATGGCTACAATATCATTCCCAGGTGCACAACGTTTCTTAATATAAAACTTGACCTAAAAATGGTAAAATGTTCTATTTATACTAAGCTGGAAAAACTGGACAAAAATATCGCTGCGGGGTCAGTGCGGACCGCGTAAAAAGGACTGCGGTCGCGCTGGCTCTTGGACTCATAATTTCAGCTCTCTGAAGTTGAGGACCGCGGACCGCGAGAGAATGCATCACGGCCGCGGTGGGTGTTGGCGCAGCCGCACATAAGTGAACGCAGAGCGCATTGGTTAAATTGGCTAAGTCCATAGGTCTTTGAATCTCAGTAACGCGGACCGCGCAAAAAGGTAGCACGGCCGCGTAGCTTTAACTCCCAAATATCCAGGTCTCTGAATCTCCTGTCCGCGGACCGTGTAAAAAGGTAGCGTGGCCGCGTTGCCTTCAGCTTGATAATGCAAGTCTCTAAATCTCCTAGTGCGGCCGCGTTCACTCTTGCGCAGTCTGCACTAGGCCTTCTGTTCCTCATTTCACTTATTCTTTGACACTTGAACAGATTTCACTCCGTTTTGAGCCGATCTTTGACATTTGTCACTTAGTCACTTAAACCTGCAATCAAGCACAACTTGTAAGCATTTTGGGACTATTTTGTGGCAATTTGTAACCAAAGCAATAGCAAGTAGGGGTATAAACATGGTAAAATCCTAACTTATCAACCAGCAAGGTCGCCGTCTTTGACTTGGGATCCGTTTTCAGAATTGTTCCTGGAGAAGTTTCTCCCCGTTACTAAGAGGGATGCTTATCGGAGGCAGTTTGAGCGCCTCCGGCAGGGTTCTATGACGGTCACTCAGTATGAGACCAGGTTCATTGATCTAGCTCGCCATGCTCTTGTCATACATCCCACTGAGAGAGAGAGGGTAAGGAGATTTATTAATGGTTTGATTCAACCGATTTGCCTCCAGATGGCTAGGGAGATTGGTAGTGAGATCAACTTTCAGGAGGCGGCGAATGTGGCCCGTAGAGTTGAGATAGTTCTGTCATAGGGAGGTTGTCACGGGGGAGACAAGAGAGCCCATCATTCCAGCAGATTCAGTGGTACCTCGTCTGGAGGTAGAGATTTATATGGTAGAGGCCATCCTCCTAGGCCCTTTCAGTCAACTCTTCAGGTTTCTCATAGTACATCAGGTGGCCGTGGTTCTTAGGCACACTATTCCGATCAGAAGTCATTCAGTGCACCGCTAGCTCCTATCAACGCACTGCCACTTCAGAGTTTCCGTAAAGGTCATTCAGGTCGCCAGGGCCAGCCATAATTTCCTCAGCCACAACGTTTGGAGGGATGTTATGAGTGTGGTGATTATGGTCATATCAGGAGGGCTTACCCGAGATTAAGGGGTACTCAGTCACAGTAGCAGGGTCCCCGTCCTATGATTCAATCACCAAATGCTCCACAGCTAGCTAGAGACGGGGGTAGAGGTGCTAGAGGTGGAGTAGAGGTCATAGAGGTGGAGCTCAGACCGCCAAGGGCGGAGGTCAGCTAGCAGCAGATCGACCTAGGGATACAGTTCAGGGTGGTGGGGCCTAGCCCCGTTGTTATGCTCTTCAGGCTAGGCCCGAGGCTGAGGCTTCAGATGCAGTCATCACAGGTACGGTTCTAGTTTGTGATCGAGATGCTTCGGTACTATTTGATCGAGGGTCTACGTATTCATATGTTTCATCTTATTTCACACGATGCTTCGTCATGCCTAGTGATGCATTGGGTGTTCCTGTATATGTGTCTACACCAGTGGGTGACTCTATCATAGTCGATCGAGTCCATCGTTCGTGTGTTGTAGTGATTGGGGGTCTTGAGACCCGTGTAGACTTGTTGCTCTTAGATATGGTTGACTTCGATGTCATATTGGGTATGGATTGGCTATCACCCTATCACGCTATCTTGGACTGCCATACCAAGACTGTGACCTTAGTGATGCCGGATATGCCTCATTTAGAGTGGAGAGGCACTCCAGGTTATTCTACCCGCAATGTCATTTCGTACGTGAAGGCTCGACATATGGTCGAGAAGGGGTATCTGGCCTATTTGGCCTATGTTCGTGATTTTAGTGCTGAGGTTCCTCCTATAGATTTTGTACCTATTGTCCGGGAGTTTCCAGATGCTTTCCCTTCAGACCTGCCGGGTATGCCACCCGACAGGGACATGGATTTATGTATTGATTTGGCTCCGGGCACCAGCCCATTTCTATCCCACCATATCGTATGGCCCCGCCAGAGCTGAAGGAGTTAAAGGACCAGTTGCAGGATTTGCTAGAGAAGGGTTTTATTAGACCCAGTGTTTCACCTCGGGGCACGCCAGCATTATTTGTCAAGAAGAAGGAAGGATCGATGAGGATGTGTATAGATTACCGGCAATTGAACAAGGTAACAATTAAGAATAAGTATCCACTACCGAGGATTGATGATTTGTTCGACCAACTTCAGGGTGCTAGGGTATTCTCCAAGATTGACTTGCGATCTGGCTACCATCAGTTGAGGATTAGGGCATCCGATGTCCCTAAGACAGCTTTCCGCACTCGGTATGGGCATTATGAGTTCTTGGTCATGTCATTTGGGTTGACCAATGCCCCAACATCGTTTATGGAGTTGAAGAACTGAGTGTTCGGGCCATATTTGGACATGTTTGTGATAGTCTTTATTGATGATATTTTGGTGTACTCCTGCAGCCAGGAAGAGCACGAGCAGCACCTTAGAGTGGTTCTTCAGACTCTGAGGGATAGTCAGTTATATGCCAAGTTCTCCAAGTGCGAGTTTTGGCTGAGTTCAGTAGCATTTCTAGGTCATGTTGTATCAGCAGAGGGTATTCAAGTGGACCCGAAGAAGATTGAGGCAGTCAAGAACTGGCCTAGACCAGCATCAGCTACAGAGATTCGGAGTTTCTTGGGATTGGCAGCCTACTACCGTCGGTTTGTGGAGGGGTTTTCGTCTATTATAGCCCCGATGACTAGGTTGACCCAGAAGGGTGCCCAGTTCAGATGGTCGGACGAGTGTGAGGCGAGCTTTCAGAAGCTCAAGATAGCTCTGACTACGGTACCGATATTGGTTTTGCCCACAGGATCAGGGCCTTATACAGTCTATTGTGATGCTTCCCGTATTGGGCTTGGTGCATGTTGATGCAGGGTGGCAAGGTTATTGCCTATGCTTCGAGGCAGTTGAAGATTCATGAGAAAAACTATCCAGTGTATGATTTAGAGTTGGCAGCTACTGTTCACGCCTTGAAGATTTGGAGGCACTATTTGGATGGCATGGCATGTGAGGTGTTCACTAACCAAAAGAGTCTTCAGTACTTATTCAAGCAAAAGGAGTTGAATTTGAGGCAGAGGAGGTGGTTAGAGTTGTTGAAAGATTATGATGTCACCATTTTATATCATCCAGGGAAGGCCAATGTGGTGGTCGATGCCTTGAGTAGGAAGTCAGCCAACATGGGCAGTCTTGCTTATATTCCGGTCAGTCAGAGGTTGCTTACTTTGGATGTTCAGGCTTTAGCCAATCAGTTCATGAGACTGGATGTTTCTGAGCCTAGTCGTGTGTTAGCTTGCACGGTCGCTCGTTCTTCATTATTGGAGCGTATACGTGATCGGCAGTTTGATGATCCCCAATTATGTGTCCTTAGAGACGCGGTGCAGCGAGGAGGCACCAGATATGTTACCTTAGATGCGGATGGAGTTTTGAGATTGCAGGGGCGAGTTTGTGTGCCCAATGTGGATGGACTTCGATAGTTGATCTTAGAGGAGGCCCATAGTTCCCGGTACTCTATTTATCCGGGTGCCACGAAGATGTATCAGGATTTGTGGTAGCATTATTGGTGGCGTAGAATGAAGAAGGGTATTGTTGCATATGTGGCTCGGTGTTTAAATTGTTAGCAGGTTAAATATGAGCATCAGAGGCCTGGTGGTTTATATCAGAGGATTGAGCTTCTCGAGTGGAAGTGGGAGAGGATCACTATGGACTTCGTTACCGGACTTCCGTTGGCTCGGAAGAAGTTTGATGTAGTTTGGGTCATTGTGGGTAGGCTGACCAAGTCAGCGCATTTCATTCCTGTGACAGTCTCCTATTCATCCGAGAGATTAGCTGAAATTTATATCCGGGAGATTGTTCACCTTCATGGTGTGCCGGCATCTATCATTTTGGACTGGGGTACGCAGTTTGCCTTACGCTTCTAGGGAGCAGTTCAGTGAGAGTTGGGCACACGGGTCGAGTTGAGCACGGCATTTCATCCCCAGACGGACGGTCAGTCCGAGCGGACTATTCAGATTTTGGAGGATATGCTCTGGGCTTGTGTTATTGACTTTGGAGATTCGTGGGATCAGTTCTTAACTTTAGTGAAGTTTGCTTACAACAACACCTACCGGTCGAGCATCCAGATGGCTCCTTATGAGGCTTTATATAGTAGGCGGTGTCGGTCTCCGGTTGGATGGTTTGAGCTGGGAGAGGCTCAGTTGATAGGTACATATTTGGTTCAGGAGGCCTTGGACAAGGTCAAGAACATTCAGGATAGGTTTAGTTCGGCTCAGTCTAGGCAAAAGAGCTATGCAGATCGTAAGGTTCGAGATGTAGCTTTCATGGTTGGTGAGCGGGTATTGCTCTGAGTGTCTCCTATGAAGGGCGTGATGAGATTTGGGAAGAAGGGCAAGCTTAGCCCTAGATTCATTGGTCCTTTTGAGATTCTCGATCGAGTGGGAGAGGTGGCTTATAGACTTGCATTGCCGCCTAGCTTATCAGTCGTGCATCCAATTTTTCATGTGTCCATGATTAGGAGGTATCACGGAGATCCTGCCCACGTGTTAGATTTTAGCACTGTCCAGTTGGACCAGTACTTGTCTTACAATGAGAATCCGGTAGCTATTCTGGACCGACAGGTTCATCAGTTAAGATCCAAGAGTTTTCCTTATGTTCGTGTTCAGTGGAGAGGTCAGCCTCCTGAGGTACGGAGCCGTTATCCCCATCTTTTCACCGACTCAGTTTTTCTTATTCACTCCGTGCTTTCGAGGCCTTGAAGACCTCATTTTTAGTCGCCTCGATTTGCGTTTGCAGTTCGGGCGCGTAGCCGGAAAGCCTAAATGTAAAATTCTGTAAAAAATATTAAAATTTGGTATTAAAATGAATAAGTTTGACTTTGGTCAATATTTTGGATAAACGGAACCGGACCCGTGATTTGACGGTCCCGGAGGGTCCGTAGAAAAATATGGGACTCGTGCGTATGTCCGGAATCGAATTCCGAGGTTCCAAGCCCGAGAAATGTAATTTTGAGTAAAATTGTTTTTCGGAAATTATTAAGAAAAATTGAAATGAAAATTGATTAGAACGTGTTGGTATCGGGCCCGTATTTTGGTTCCGGCACACGGTACAGGTCTTATATGTGGTTTAAGATATTTCCGTGAAGTTTGGTTGAAATCGGACGTCGTTTGACGTGTTTCGAACTTAAAACTCTAAATTTGAAAGTTTATGAAGTTTGAAGAAAAAGCAATTGATTTTGAGGTTTGATTCATTGTTTTTATGTTAATTTGTCGATTTGATCGCACGGTTAAGTTCGTAGGTTGTTGTTGAGTTAGTGTATGTATTTGCTTAGGAGCCCCGAGGGCTCGGGAGTGTTTCGGAGTGGTTTCGGACTTAGGAAAAGTGCAGGTTTACTTCAGCTGTTGCAGAACTCATTTTCTTCTTCGCATTCGCGATATATCCCCCACGTTCGCGAAGCTTCGGCTTCATCCTCCTTCGCGTTCACGTCAGCACACTCGCGTTCGCATAGTGTTAATTAACCCTGGGTGAATTGGCCAAATTTTCCTCTTCGCGTTCGCATACCATCACTCGCAAACGCGTAGCCTTGAAACTTCCTTCACTGCATTTGCATAGGTGTCCACGCGTTCGCGTAGACTTAAAATCCTGGACCCCAGCCTTTTCTCTTCTCGTTCGTGTCCTTCCCCATTACGAACGTGATGGTCAGTTGAGTCAACCCTTCACGAATGCGACTCCCTTTCCGTGAATGCGAAGGGCAATTTTTGCCCAGTTATATTTAATTTTCAGAACAGTGTGGTCACGACTTCTTCTTAAAAACATCAGAGTTTCTTCTTCTCCAAGGTCCTTAGGCATCCATTGAAGCTTCCTTTCATCAAGACCTCTTGGGTTAGTAAATACCAACTCGTTTTCTTCATTTTCCATCATTATTTATCGAATTCCTAAGCTTAAATCATATAATTTAGGGTAAAAATTGGGGAAAATTGGTAGAGTTAGGGCTTTTTACTTTTTCTTGAGTTAGACCTCGTTTTGGGGTCGAATTTGAGAACAACTTATATATTCGGGCTTGTGGGTGAATGGAAAATTTGATTTTGGTCTGAACCTCGTGTTTTGACCAAGAGGGCCTGGGGGCGAATTTGGAATTTTTGGAAAGAAAGTTTGAAAATCTATAATTAGACATTGGGTTTGATTTGTTTAGCATATATTGATATTATGAAGTCATTATTGTATAGATTTGATTGAGTTGGAGCCGAATTCGAGAGGTAAAGCGGTTGTTGTGGATTGATTTGGCCGTGGAAGTTGAGGGAAGTGTTTGGTTTAACCCTAGCTTGAGGGAATATGAGTTGAGTCTTATTTGCTACTTGCTAAGTGTCAAGTACGATGTATAGGCATGGTGACGAGTATCTATACATCGGTGTCTAGCATGATCGTGAGTCCTTAATTGCGGATAGTTGGGATTTTGTTATATCTTCCCTTCTTAATTGATGGCTTCTATGTGTTGTAAAGATCTTGTGAAAGAAATTGTGACCTTTGAAATTCGTGGTGCGTTGGCTCGAGTTGAAATACAATTGTGAAGGTATATGAGACAAATAAATCTTTGGAGCATGGGCTCGAGTGATAATGTGAACTATGGGATGAAAGTGAACGAAAGGTAAAGAGTTAATGATTTGTTCCCTTGCCGAGACGTTGTTGATTATTGAATATTTTTCCTTGCCGGGACGTTGAGATTTTTGATGTTGTACCCTTGCCGGGTTTTTAAATTGCTTGTTTGTGTTTCCTTGCCGGGATTTCCATCATTGTTTATTTATTCCCTTGCCCTTGTTTGTGATTGTTGTTTGGGTGAGGAAGAGTGTTAAAGCACGAAGGGTGATGCCGTGCATTATTTGATTATGGTAAGGAAAGAGCGTAAAGTACGAAGGGTAATGCCGTGCCATGTTCGCTTATTATGCGAAAAGAATATTAAAGCACGAAGGGTGATGTCGTATCGCACGATGTACCATTCTGTGCCGATTCTATTGATATATGTGAGGAATGAGAGTAAAATCACGAAGGGTGATGTCGTGTACATGTTATTGCTTGGTGAGTATGAGAGTAAAAGCACGAAGGATGATGCCGTGCACTTGTTGATTTCTGTTTCATTACATACTATTGAGTTGTGTTGTTTTTCTTTGTTACTGGACGACTCTTATTTGAAAATTTTTATACTCCCCACAGCATGCTTCTCCTCCCGTATTGTTTATCTATTTTGCATTTCGATTCGCTGTATATATGTGAAACTGCACAGGTTTATGTGGTAGTCTGGTCTAGCCTCGTCACTACTTCGCCGGGGTTAGGCTAGACACTTACCAGCACATGCGGTCGGTTGTGCTGATACTACACTCTGTGCTATTTTGCACAGATCCAGGTTTCGAGCAGCAGCAGCATCATTAGTGCGGAAGCAGGCCTTCAGTCCAGCGAGACCCGAGGTAGCCTTGCAGGCGTCCGTAGGCCCGGCGTCTCCCTTATCCTCTCTTTTAGTCTGTTATCTCATTATGTTCGAGAAAAACAGTTTATGTTTTCTTTCAGACGTTGTATTTAGTATTCTTAGCAGTTCGTGAGTACAGTGACACCAGTCTTGGGTAGAAAATTTGTTGAACTTTCTGCTTTGCTATTCAATTTTATTTAATGCTAAGACTTCCGCTTATCATTGTTGAATTTCATTGTTTATATATTATTGTCAAAGAGTCGTTAAAAGGATTTGTATATTAATGAAAAAATAATCAAGTTTAGCTTGCCTAGCTTCCACAAGTGGGCGCCATCATGACCCCCGAGGGTGGGAAATCCAGGTCGTGACAAAAGTTTAGATATGTAACTGCTTTCATATATTTATCCGTGACAAAAGTATTTTTGTTTAGATATAGACTAAAAGTTTTATGGCTACAAATCATACAAAAAAGTAGAGATTAGATTATTTAATTATATTTTTTTTGACAGAAAAAATTGATTTTAATAGTGATGAAAGTTCCTCTCACAAATCTCCCGTTTCTTAGTTATTTAATGTTTGTTTAAAATTTTCCAATTATTTTGTGGCTGTGCATATTATATTAAAACTAATAGTAGTAACATATTAGCTTGAGAAATAACTTACTCTACACTAATTGACATTTAAGAATTTTCACAAAATAAATTTCAAGATATACATTTGTATTGTCAATTAATAGTATTTGCAGTACATAGCTCTTTTACAACAACTAAAGTTTGAATAAAAGAACTAGTCAATATGAGGCTTGATTGTAATAGAGATAAAAAATAATGTACGCCAATCCACATTAAATGAATACAAGTATTTGCTTTATGCATCTAAGAATATATGAAGCACTCTCCATAATCACTAGGCAGAAATAATATAATATAATAAAATAATCTTGTGAGAAACTTATATTTGAACAATCAAAACATATACCAACTAGATATATTTGCGATTAATAATTAAAAATTCAATGAATCATGGAATCAGCAAAAACTTAGCCATGAACTAGGTGAAAAAAGATCTAAACTTATTTCAACACAGAAGACAAAAGAAAAAGTATTTAAATAAATATCATAAAACTTAAGAAGATGGAAAAAAAAAAAAAGAAAAAAAAAACTTACAGTTTGGCATTAGAAGAGATTGTAATTACTCAAAGGCACTTTTCTCTTGAGCATCCTGTAAATAAAAACAAACAGTTGAAACAGAAGCGCAACTTAATTAGGTCTTAAGGCACAAAACCTATCAAATCTTTAAAATCACACTCACCACTTTATCAAAAATAAAGCATAATATCTATCAAATTGCTGGAATAACTTATAAAATTAAACTAAAAACTCCAAATTCAAGTAGACATAAGGAGATTAGAAAATCCTATGATATAGAGACATGAGGTTACCTGGGAAGAGACGAACCAACAAGTTAAAATTTCTGTCCACAAACGAAAATCGCAATGGAAATACACTTTATTGATCCTCTTTGTCTTTCTCGCAGCCTCGAATTAATGCCTAGTACTAATGGTAAAAGAAAAATATAAAAAAGTAGGGAAAGAGAATGGAGGCTGAGAGAGAGGAAGTTTAAAGAAATAAGAAAATAGGGAGTCAAAGGGGCGACTAGGTTTTTTTTTTTTTTTTTTATAACCGTGGTTTCCGGGCATCGCTTTGCGAACCCGATTAGCTGTACTCACCGGATCCCGCTATTTCAATGCGGGTGCACGGTTAGTTCCACAGGGCCCTAGAAATGCGGTCGGTTTGTAATGCCCCCAGTGGCCCTGGGGGATTTAGGGTGTATTACCTTTCTTATATATTTTGCTTTAGTTTATTTCTTAATATAAATACCATAACTACAAGGAAAAAAGAATACAAATAAAAGTAAGAAAATTATCTACAATAAATCAGACGAATGAATATAATTACATTTAAGTAAAGTAGGAAAAATAAACTATTTACATAAAATAAAGATATTTTAAAACACATTTCATTACAGCTCTTTTCATCCTAGATGATATTGTTAGTTCTGTTATACATTCATATTTCAATAATATTAGCTTCTTCATTTTTAGTGTTAAGTTAGATTCTTGATAATTATTAAGTTATTAAAATACTATTAGATCATTAATTAATAACTTATATACTTATCTAACTTGAATAAAACTAATAAGCAATGTAGATATATACAAGCACATAATTTTTTAAATGTAATATATTCAGATATTTAAATTTGACTAATTATAATTATATACTTTTAAAAATTATAATTGAAAATTTCAAGTAATATTTTGTTTAGCATGATTTATGATAATTTATGATAATTTATTATTTACCAAAAAAAATTATGATATACTAGTTTGTTTTGTTATACACCCCTATATCGGCCGTATTAAGTTCTGAACTTTTACGCAATAAAAAGCTTAACAATAGTAAAACTATTTAACTATTTTTAAATACAAATTATATTAAAAGTAAGCATAATACTAGTGAAAATATGACTATTCTTGCATACAAATAATAATCAAAAGAGAGACAAGATCTCCTTCATGTATAAGAATAATATTAAATTTTCAATTCTTAAAATCAGTGTATAATTTAATTTATGATAATTAATAGTTATTAATATAGTAAATCCATATCACTATAACATATATATAAAAAAACATATATAACAACTAATACTAATTTTATAAGAAGACCAAGATAATTGATTTTCGTATGGACTTAGATATCTTAGGTAACTAGATATGAAATTCTGTCCTTAGAGAAATACTAAGCAAACATGCGCAAATAACACCGTGGGACGTACGGCCCGATCCAACATAAAAATAAATTGTGTACTGTCGAGGGTCGAACGGTTCGAACCATAGATGTATCTATTACCCCGCTAGCGAATCACCCGTGCGACGTGGTCAAATAGAAATAAGCTTATTAACAAGCAACAATATATATATATATATATATATATATATATATATATATATATATATATATATATATATATATATATAAAAAAAACTAACCATACACAGGAATACCAAATATTCCCATTTAAAAGACCAAACAGGATAAGGTTCCTTCACTAGTCTCATTCTTTTTACTCAAAATAGTTCATACGAATCCGAATTTAACAACAAGTACTAAAATATCACGTAAAGCATGCTTATGGGTCCTAGACTACCCGGACTTAGCATAATAGTCGCTACGCATGGACTCTCATCACCTATTACGTACGTAGCCCCCAAATATAATGGCAAATAGTTCAATTATTATACCTATGGGGGCAATTCCCTCTTACAAAGTTAGAAAGGAGACTCACCTCGCTCCAAAGTGCACTTCCAATACCGAACACGAGTCCAAGCCCTCAATTCGGAGCCGAACGATTCCAAACTAGTTAAACAAAGTGAGAACCAGTCAATATAGACTCACAAGATTGAATTTTAGCTATTTAAGCAATTTTCCATCCATTAACACAAGTTCTCCTAAAATCCGACCCCCGGGCCCACGTGCCTGAATTCCAAAAATTTTCGAAGGAAGTTGTTCTATACAATCTAAGGATCAATAATATATGATTTCTGATTAATTCCTTAACAAATTTCATGGTTAAATTCAAGTTTTACCAAAATCCTAGATTTTGCTCTAACCCCTTGATTTTACCTAATTTTTAGTGTTTAATCTACCTAAAATGCAAGTATTAAACTAAGGATGGGTGGAATAAACTTACCTCACAATGCTAAGTGAAGACCTTCTCTCAAAAGCTCCCAAATCTCCAAAAGGAGGAGTGGTAAATGTGATAAAATAACTTAGAACCCGTATTAAATGAACCTCACTGCCCAGTGATTTTCGCATCTGCGGTCAGGGGACCGCATCTGCAAAAAAGAGGAGGGAAGGCTGGGATTGCATCTGCAGGCTCCGGGCTGCATCTGCGGTCTCCGGGCCGCATCTGCGGAGCCGCTTCTGTGGCTTGGGAGCCGCATCTGTGGTTCCTGGATTGGCCTCCTTGGCCACATCTGCGATCGATGTGCCGCATCTGCGGTCCCGCATCTACGGTCCAAGAACCGCAGATTCAGTTATGACAGAAGCAGCAGCTCTTTAGGCCTTTCCCAAAATTCCCACTTCACTCGAGCCTCGTCTGATTGACGCTCGGGGCTCCCGAGCCCTGCCCGAACATACCGACAAGTCTGGAATCACTAGACGGACCTACTCGAACCTTTGAAACACCCGAAACAACGCTAAATCGAAAAATCATCCCCTAAAATCAAATGAATCAAACTTATGAACTTCAAGTTCTTAATTTTCCTCCAACGGGCCAAAATGCCCTAAAACTACTCGGATTCAGACCAAATTTTACATGCAAGTCTTAAATGATATTTCGGACCTGTACCAGGTTTCGGAACCAAAATACGAGCCGGATACCTAGGAAATCAATGATTACTTAGCTTTTTTTAAAATCCTTAAAACTTTAGATTAAAAAGTTTTAATAAAAATTCATTACTCGGGCTAGGAACCTTGGAATTCGATTTCGGGCATATGCCCGGATCCATATTTTCTTACGGACCCTCCAGGACCATCAAATCATGAATCCAAGTCCGTTTGCTCAAAATGTTGATCAAAGTCAAACTTAGTCTTTTAAGAAAATCCTAAGGAATCAAATGGGCATATTCCACCCAAAACTCTTTCAAATCCGAACCAACCGTCCCCGCGAGTCGTAAATTAGCTAAATCAAGCACGAAGAATTTTATTTAAGGGAACGGGGTTCTAAAAGGCAAAACGACCAGCAGATCGTTACACTACTATTTGAGAATGAAGATATTTTGCATTTTAATTTTGTTTATTTGAAAGTTAAATAATTCTTTATTTCATATCAATTACTACTTTCTTCATTAATAATATATAATTACTATTTTTCTCTCTTTCAAGAAAAGTTTAACTGTTACATTTGACATTAATTTTTCATCGCTTAATAATTAATGTTAGGCAACTCTTTCATGATTTTTCGTAATTGAGCAAAAATATTCATCATTTTTGTTATGGCAATCATTTTTATTTTTTCAAGTCAAGTATTTTTATTTACTTTATAATTTGAAGCAAAAATACTCATTTGGCTACATAATTTTTTTTTGAATAATTTAATATCCCTAAAAGGTTATTATTACTATAGCAAGTTTTTACCCGTAGCAAAAGCTAATAAATAGCTACGAAATTTTATCATATAAATAAATTTGACTCAAAATCCCTCCGAAGGAGTCATGATGGCACCTAGTCTCTAAACTAGGTAAGCCTAACATTAACTGAAATAACACTGATTTTTATTAACTTAAAATGAAACTTCTCTAAACAATTTACCATTCCCAAAACCTGGTAGTACAAGTCATAAGCTTTTCTAAGAGTAGTTATACAAAATAAATACACCACTGTTCCGAACAAAAGGAACAAATGGAAATAAGTACAATTGAAGGTGACTCCGAGGATTGCGAAGGCTGCAGCGAGTTTACCTCGCGTCTCCACCGTAACGAACAGCTACTATCGATCAAATACCTGGATCAGTACACAAAAAATGTACAGAAGTATAGTATCAGCACAACCGACCCCATGTGACGAGGTAGTGACGAGGCTAGGACCAGACTACCAAATAAACCTGTGCAATATAGCATATAAAATAATAGGAAGTAGATAATAATGATGGAAACAATGATCAACCAGTGATATAAATAGCAGGCAACAAAAATACCAAAAATGTTTCTCAATAAATAATAAATAATAAATACAAGTGCAGTCAATTAATCGAGTACTTCAAATATAAATCTTTCACCTATCAATCCTTCAAGTAATAATCTCTAAGATAATATGCTTTTCAATAAGTATATTTTCGAATATATTTCCTTTCGAGTAAAAGTCACCTTGACGCCTCATTTCATAATCATAAATAATATAAGTCTCAGCCCACTTTCATAATTTTACGGCGCCTCGTGCCCACATATTTATGTCTCATTTGCACAACAATATCCTCATATTACTCAGTTCAAAGGTTTCATAACCCAATACAATTAAGAATTCTCAAGAAGCCTCATTCACTTAACATAAAGTAGAGTACAGCTCCCAACCCAAATAGGAAGTCAACAAGAACAGATAAAGTTATTTTTTGGAAATCGTTTGATAAAGAAAGTACCCTTTTAAATTAAAGTACAATATCGAATGAATTATTACCTTTAATACGAAAAATAAATAAATCAAAACATAGAGAAATTACTTATTAAGTAAAGTACAACCTCAAACGGTTTAAGGAAAATTTAACTGAGAAATCAATTGAGTTAAAAATATAACAATTGTTTAAATTTAAAGTATTGAATATATATAAAATAATAGGGCGAGGTATTGTCACCACCATGAATTTTCACACAAAGGATCATAGTCGTAAAGGAATCTAAACCATTAAAACACTTGAATTGATAACAACAATTACAACGAAGACAGAATAATCACGAAAGGAGTACAACTCAATGCAGAGATAACAACCGGGGATCTCCCAGGATACCGTCCTGTAGTCCCAAATGTAAATACTCGGGGATCTCTCAGTATCCTCCGTATATGAGCTAGGGATCTCTTGGTATCCTCAATATATGTGCTGGGGATCTCTTGGTATCCCGAGGATCTCTTGGTATCATCAATATATGTACTGGGGATCTCTTGGTATCCCGAGGATCTCTTGGTATCCTCAATATATGTACTAGGGATCTCTTAGTATCCCGAGGATCTCTTGGTATCCTCAATATATGTGTCGGGGATCTCTTGGTATCCCGAGGATCTCTTGGTATCTTCAATATAAGAGTGCAGGAGGATCTCCCGGGATATCGTCCTGTAGTCCCAAAGTATACAAACAATACAACCAACAGAATCAATAGTTACATCACAACAGAAGGATCGAACATTACCGCAATACATATAACAGCAACAATGACAATATTACAAGGTAAGACAAGTAAATCAACTCAGGGGATGTAATTCACAAGAAAATGGTAGAACCAGCTCAAAGGAATAACCATAGAAAAGAATACAGCATAAAGGAAACAGTTCAATAACGGAAAAACTAACACGTAGCAACGATCCCACAATATACAAGTCAATAATAAGGGAATCAACATGAGTCAAGTAGTTATGAAAATATAACATAACAATAGGAGAGGCAAAACTCTTCAGTTAAGTCAAATAGGAGTCATATTAATCAAAGTATAAGACTCACGGGCATGCTTGACACCAACGTATAGATACTCATCACCATACCTATACGTCGTACTCGACAAATAACACATAATAATTATGACACAACTCCTTATCCCTCAAGCTAAGGTTAGACCAAACACTTACCTCGCTTTACAACCAATTCAAAATTCCAACAAGCCTTTGCCTCGCGAATTCGCGCCCGAAATTCTCAAATCTAGTCATAAATAATTCGATTCAGTTAATAAAAATTATAGGAATTAATTCCATATGAATTTTTACATTTTCCATTAAACATTCAAAATTAACTTAAAATCACCTGCGGGGACCACGTATCGAAATCCTACAAAACTCTCAAAATTCGGCAACCCATTCAACCACGAGTCGAACCGTACCAATTTTATAAAAATCTGACATCAACTCGACCCTCAAATCTTCAAATTAAACCAAGAAGGTTTTCAAGATTTTACCAACAAAAATCACTTATTTAATGTTAAAAACAATGATGGATTCGAGTAATCTAACCAAAATTGAGTTAAGAACACTTACCCCGATGTTTGCCTTGAAAATCTTTTAAAAAA
Source organism: Nicotiana glauca (assembly GCA_026770625.1). Lineage (NCBI taxonomy): Eukaryota > Viridiplantae > Streptophyta > Magnoliopsida > Solanales > Solanaceae > Nicotiana > Nicotiana glauca. Next base: position 80,431 of record MU779347.1, on the reverse strand, counting down.
TTGCCTCACACAAGCTCTCTTGGTCCAAAAATGTTAAAAACGGCCGAAACCACGAAATAAAGCTTCTGCCCAGGTATTTACCCTTTGCGATTTTGGAAAATGGTTTGCGATCGTGAAGAACAACTTTTCTCCGCCCAAAAATTTGCTCTTCGCGATCGCGGACAATGCAAAGCTATCGCGAAGAACAATTCCCAGCTCTTCCGGACAGCCTCCAGTATAATGGCCATAACTTTTTGCACTCAACTCTAAATGAAAAATGGTTTGATGTTCTGAAAACTAGACACAGAGGTCTATAATTTAATATGTTGGTAATTTCCTGACTCCATATATATTGCAAGATATAAGCTTCCAAAGTTAGCCTTGTGTAGTAGAGACCTTCCCGGACAGCCTATAGTTCAACTACCATAACTTTTGGTACACAAATTGAATTTCCAATTCATTTATATTTATGAAAACTAGACACCAAGAGCTACAACTTTTATTTTCGATCATCTCCAAATTCCTTATAGATTGTGAGATATAAGCTTCCAAAATGGGATCAACGGAACAGAATATTTGTTCTTCGCTATCGCGAAGCACTGGCATTTGTTTCGCATTTTACTCATCGCGATCTCGTCCAATTCCCCGCGATCGCATAGAACACTGCTGTAGCCAAAAACCAGAAGCTAAAAATAGCTTAGAAATGGTCCGAACCCACCCTAAAACTCACCCGAGGCCCCCCGGGACCTCAACCAAACATGCCAACCAATCCTAAAACATCATTCAAACTTGTTCCAATCTTCCGAATGCTCAAAAAAATATCAAAACACAAATTTTACATCGGATTCAAGCCTAAGAATTCCAAAAACTCTCAAATTACATTTTCGATCAAAAAGTCTATCAAACCACGTCCGAATGACCTGAAATTTTGCACACACGCCACATTCAACACTACGAAGCTACTCCAACTTCTGAAAATTCCATTCCGCCCCTCGGATCAAAATCTCACTATCGAACAATGTAACTAAAACAATTAACCAAACAACCAGCAATTTTCGAGTAACAAACAATAGGAGAGGATATTCCGGGGTCACGGGCTAGCTCACAATCTTTTTGTGTTCTTGGCTTAAACGACTAATTGATTTATCTGGATTGTTGATTGACAAGGTTGATATTACTCATAAGAATCTGTCGAGTTCTTACTCGCCTATTCGAGCTAACTCAATGCCTATATCTATGGAATTAAGATTAATAAGAATGCATTTACAATTCCTGTATTTCAACCAAGCAAGCAATCGGGTATATGTCTATCCCAATTGCGAATCCGTTCCCCGATGCCCAGGTTCAAGAACTTTCTCTATTTAATTCTATTGCAATCTAAAGTTCCCACTTTCGGGTTCAACCAAAGATTCGTAGATAGTATTTCACTGTTAGCTACTCAGCAAAATAATTAAAATCAGAATTAAATAAACAACCCAATATGATACACCAACTTTGTCGAATTAAACTTCAAACAACAACATTCATGTTTCACCCATGACCCTAGAACAATGGGTTTTAGCCACTCATACTAGTGTTTATCACAATAGGGTTCAATTTCATCACAAATAGCAAAAACAAAGGGAAAAAAGAAGAACTTGATGGTCAAATCTCCTCCTTGCCTCTTGCCTCTCTATACCTTGCACTGGACTATGAAAAACATAATAAATAATCCTTGGGCGAGCTTGACTTTATATAGGTTAAGTGGGGTTTCCTCCAGATTTCCAAATATACCCCTAAACAAAGCCTCCCGAAATTTGGACTAGCGCGGTCGCGCACCTGGGCGCGCATCTGACCGTGCTAGTTGGCATATGTTCTGTGTTGGGCGCGTTAAAATTAGCACAGGCACGCACCTGGGCGCGGTAGCCCAGATCCTCAATTCCTTGATTTTTTCCCTCGTCTTCGTGCGTACTCAGCTCCGAGGGGTCGTTCTCCTCTAAAATAGTTCCAATCACCTCTCTAAGGCATCACATAGGCTCCTCGTCCTGCAATATGTACAAATCACAATTAGAGCCCATTTTTTATCAATTAACCACATTATGACGTTGGAACATAATCAAGCGGGAGCATAAACAATCGCTAAATTACCTAGATTCAGCCTATTATCAACATCTCACACTTAATTCATTGCTAGTCCTCGAGCAATCACGCTATACTTTCTAGAGGTTCCTTACTCAACCATTTCCCCTAACGCATTACACCTAGAACAATTTACATACATTATGCCTAGCAGTGAACAATCCTGGCCTCACAAGTCGACTCTCAAATGCCATGCAATATTCATACTTCCTCAAGTACTCTACACAGAAGTCAAGACTTGCCTTTCCTTCACGAATCACATGCCCTCACAATCACAGTAAAGAGAATAAAATCATTCCATATATTTGAATCTCATGCTCACATATATCACGAAAAATCGCTCACCCTCACAAAAGAAGTCACATGCATGCAATTGGTACCATAGGCTTGCCCTTAATGTAAATCTCTACTAATTTAGGCTCACTAGGTCTAAAATCAATTAGGACTTTTTTATGGATATAATGTGGGCTAAGGGACGGGTAGGATATATTTAGGAATAGTGACTAACCCTCCTAAGCACTTTAACACATCACATATCCAACTTTTAAGCGCAATTTCTTCAATCCACTTCACCTTCGCAAACTAATCACCCCAAAAATACTCCCTTCTTCTTTAAGCACTACATTAATTCATACCCACTAGCTGGAACAAGACAACAATTTTTCATCTCTTTCTTCTATATTTTTTTTTTTCAATTTCCACTAGTGGTGTATTAGTTTATAAAATAAGTGCACCTTTCTTCTCTTCATTGGTTTCACTCAAAAGCCACCCCACACATAGTTCCGCCTTACTTCTTTTAGCACTCATCTAACAATTGAAGTGCTTTAAGAGGTAAAAGGATCAAAGATGTCAATTAAGAACAAAAAGGATATAGGCTTGTAATGTGGGTGCCAAACAAAAGTCTATAGGCTCAAAAGGGTTAACTAGGGATGAATTTTATTTGTGATAAGCAATTAAGATCAAAAATATCAAAAAAAGCCTAAAATTATTTTTCAAACCGAGCATCACCTCAAATTTCGCTTCAATTCACATACCGGGCAAGTTCTAGACACAAGTATAAAACATGGACTACACAAAAAGCTCACCACACATGGCACATAACTCATTCCAGATCAGCTCATCAAGACGCTCCATTACGAGCATTCAATTCAGTAACAAACATACAGATTAAGGCACTTTAGTGAGATTCAAAAAATAAGACTCAGCGTCACACTCTAGGGTCTATTGTGTTCAGGTGTGTCAACGCTATGGGTTCTCTTTTGATTTTCTATCTCGTAGCCCATTATCCTAATCTATAGTTCAAAAAGAAAGCAAAATAAAAAAAACTACGTACACCCGGTTCAAGTTAAACCCTTGGAAAAGAACCGTGGCCTAAAGAAAAACCAAGGGGGAGTTGCTACACTGCCTATGAAAAAAAATCTTTTTGGTATTTTTTTTCTAGACTAACTTCCCTCAAGAAAATTATCTAAAGGATTCGTCATCAGGAAGAGTCTACCTATTTTTTATTTTTATTTTCTCGACTTAGTCCCTCAAGAACCCCGTCGAAAGGGATTCGTCGTCGGGACGAGCCACCTTTCTATTTTAAACTAATGATTCCTACTTAACACTAAAACTATCAAAATCAAATAAAACAAGATAAAAGCAACATTTAGATGATACAACTACACACATACAATGAAGTACCCCCCACCCCACACTTAAAAATGAAGACATGTCCCCATGGCTTAAAATTTGAAAGAGCAGTGAGGTAAAGGAACTTCCCTAAACGGCTCACTCCTGGTCGGAGACAGTGTCTGCGTTGACATGGCATGCCCGCCCCAACGCTCTCAGCCAGCCCATAAATTTCTTTTCCGACTTCACTTGTCGGTCAGCTACCGCATCAACTCGGGTGCCCAAATCAGTAATGGAGGTTTGCAAACCAGCCATCTCCCGCTCCAAAGCAGTGAAACAGGACACCCGAGCAGCTCCTGAAGATGTTGTAGTCCCATATGGTCCCGCAGCTGCCATGCTTTGGTCCTGAGCCTGTGGTGCAGCTTCCACGTTCTCCTCAGCGTCCTCCTCATCATCAGAATCATCAGATCTACTCCTCGCCGCCTCCGCTACCACTTCTGGCTCCTTACTCGTTGTCACCTTATCAGCACGGAACTTGCCCTACTTTATTACCAACCCATCCGCAGCTAGATTTTCGGGCACCTGAGCAGCCCTGCATAGTTGAGTCACTAAGGAAAGGAAAAATAACCCATACCTTTTTACTTGGCTGCGGACGAATTTTTCTTCATGCATCACTTTGGCCACATCAAAGTCGTTACCATTTACAAAGCACCATATCAGAGCAGCTCTGGGTCCATTGACCTCTATAGTATTGTGAGACGGGATCAAGCGGTTGTTAATGAGGTGTATCCAACACTATCCTTCAAAGGTGAGTGCTGAGGAGTGGAATTTCTCCCCATAGTCCATCCAAACCACTTCTTTTCCGGGCACACAAATTGTCTCAAAGAATCATGCCCATTTTTCGTTGTTGGGGTTGCGGTCTTACTCGTAGAAGTCATCATGAGCAGCCGGAGGTGGAGGCAGCTGGTAGGTCATCCGTATTGCTTCAACACTAGCATTCACCGCCCTTTGACGTACCGTGACTACTCCATTAACATGCTCCGGCACATTTGCATAGAACTCCCGCACAACCATTGCATTGCCCTCACCGGGATCATTGATGAAGGTTTGTAACCCTCGCCTCAATAACTCATTATACATGTGCGGGCAGTGGCGCTGGAGTTGTCCGATGTGAATACCCCTTTCCGGAATTGGCTTTTTACGAGCCTTTTCCGTAAAGCGGTTCTGTGCCTTGGCCGAAACAAATTTTGTAGCATTAAAGGGACGCGATGTGCAGCCCCTCTTGACCTAGCCAAACCAGCCTGGCTGCTATGAGGCCCCTGTGGCGTGTTGTTTCCTAGATGGAGTCATGATATCTGCAAAACGGGAACACATTAGCACAGCCCTACCAAAATTTGTGACGCAATGCGGTTACTCAGAATTTACACGCATAAGTGGTCACAATCTACATAATCACATTCATTTGGGCTTTTCCACAAACACCTTGTGGGCGTTAAACCTTCACAGCTCTTTTTAAGCTTTTTAGAACACTAATCTACCACATACTCTCACCAAGATCACAAATTAGGTGGAATTCCACCCCACACTTATCGCTCACCAATATCACAACATATTTCACTAATTTCTCTGCACAAAATCTAAGAACAACTACTACAATAAAGATATTTGAATACACAAAAATCTGAAAAATAAAAAGAGAAAAGAGAAGAAAAAAAAATAGGGTTCATACCTGTATTGGGAGATGATGGTGAGTAGAGAAAGAAGATGGAGAAGAAGATGGGTAAGCTTAGGAAGGGGGAAAATTGTAAGGTTGGGAATGGGAAACAGATATGGGAGCTTGGGATGGAGGAAGGGTTTGGTGATGTTTTTGTTGTTTGTTTGGGGGAAGGAGAAAAAGGGGGGGTTATTTTTGTTCGATTGGGGATTAATAGAAAAAGGGGGGAATTAAAACCTTAACAAAATAAAAGAAGAAAGTAAAAAGAAAAACTTAAACTACTAAAAAACTGGCGACAATTTAACGGAACTAGCGCGCCCAGATGCGCGGTCGCGTTAGTTTTAGCGCGGCCAAGATAGAACATAGAGAATTAGCGCGCCCTGATGCGCGCTCACATGCACGACCGTGCTAGTAGCGCGTTCAGAAGCGCGCCCAGGTGCGCGGCCCAGACAGAAGATATATAAATTAGCGTGCCCAGATGAGCATCTAGAAGCGCGGGCGCGCACCTGGGCAAATTTTGTTTCTTCAACTTTTCACCTGCTCTTACCCCGTTCGATGGCCTTAGCACTTGCCCATTGTCACCTGCATTGGTTAGCACTTCCTAAAACACAAAATCAACAACTACTACTATCGTTGGGTTGCCTCCCAACCAGCGCCTTATTTAACGTCGTGGAACGATGGTTACAACAATACAATGGGTTGCCTCTCATCCAATGCCTAATTTAACGTCGCGGCACGACTCAACACGTTCTCAAGCATCCGTCAAGTCCACCGAGGTCTTGTGACGTGGAATGTCACCACCCCAGTAATGTTTTATCCTCTGACCATTTACCAAGAAAGTACCAGTTGAACTCCTATCCCACAACTCTACAGCACCATGAGGCTTCACACTTACCACAACACAAGGGCCTGACCAACAAGATTTAAGCTTTCCAGGAAAAAGCTTCAACCTCGAATTAAATAAAAGAACTTCTTGCCCTGGCTCAAACACTCGATGGTGGATGTGCTTGTCATGCCACCTTTTTGTCTTCTCTTTATACAATTTGGAGTTTTTATATGCGTGCAACCGAAATTCATCAAGCTCGTTAAGTTGCAGCAACCTCTTCTCACCGCCTAAGTCCCCATCCATATTCAGCTTTTTAATTGCCCAATAGGCCTTGTGTTCAAGCTCGACGGGCAAGTGACATGCCTTCCCATAAACTAATTTATACGAAGAAGCACCTATGGGAGTTTTGTATACAGTTCGATATACCCACAATGCGTCGTCTAGCTTCCCGGCCCAGTCCTTTCTATTTCCACTCACTATTTTCTCAAGAATCTGCTTCACCTCTCTGTTTGACACTTCCACTTGACCACTCGCCTGGGGGTGATAGGCAGTGGAAACCTTGTGCTTGACTCCGTACTTTCCAAGAACATTATTTAGCAATTTGTTGCAGAAGTGCGTTCCTCCATCACTGATCAACAGTCTTGGAGTTCCAAAACGTGTAAAGATGTGCTTCTTGACAAAGCTTACCACAACCTTTGCATCATTAGTGGGAAGAGCAATGGCCTCCACCCACTTAGAAACATAGTCGACTGCCACCAAGATGTACCTATGACCATTAGAGTGTGGAAACGATCCCATGAAATTAATCCCCCACACATCAAAAAGCTCCACTACCAGAATGTTTTGCAGTGGCATCTCGTGCCTCTTTGTGATCGTTCCGGTTCTTTGGCACCTGTCACACATTTTAACAAAGGCATGTGCATCCTTAAACAATTTTGGCCAATAGAAACCTGATTGTAGAACTTTCTGGGTGGTCCTATCACCACCATGGTGACCTCCGTATGGCGAAGCGTGACAGTCATGAAGTATGGCATTCATCTCCTCCTCAGGAACACATCTCCACACCAACTAATGTGCACAGAGCCTGTATAAGAATGGCTCATCCCACATATAGAGCCTCACATCATGCAGGAACCTTCTTCTATTATCGGGTGTCAATTCTAGTGGTGTACACCCCACTTGCAACAAAATTCATATAATCTGCATACCACGGGGCTGTGTTTGAGGCAATCACCAATAACTGCTCATCAGGGAACGTTTCTTTGATTACACCCCCTTCAGCTACATGGTTCCGATTTTCTAATCTGGACAAGTGATCAGCCACTTGATTCTCTATTCCTTTGCGATCTCGGATCTCTAAGTCAAACTCTTGCAAGAGGAGGACCCACCGAATCAGTCTCGGCTTGGCGTCTTTCTTCTCAAATAGATACTTGATAGCTGAATGATCTGTGTAGACGATGACTTTGGTCCCCACTAGATATGATCTGAACTTGTCAAACGCCCACACCACTGCAAGCAACTCTTTTTTAGTAACTGTGTAATTCATTTGAGCTGGATTCAGAGTTTTGCTCGCATAGTAGATGGAGTGAAAGATTTTATTTCATCTTTGCCCCAACACAGCTCCAACAACTATGTCACTCGCATCACACATCAACTCAAAGGGTTGCCCCCAATCCGGGGCAATGATAATTGGTGCAGTCACTAGCTTTCCCTTCAGCTCCTAAAATGCTTTCAAACATGCATCATCGAACTTGAAGGAGACATCTTTCTCGAGTAACCTACACAAGGGAGAGGAAATTTTCGAAAAATCTTTAATGAAACGACGATAAAAACCTGCATGGCCCAAGAAACTGCGAATGCCTTTGACAGATGTCGGTGGGGGAAATTTTTCAATCGCTTCCACCTTTGCCTTGTCCAACTGCAAACCATTTTTAGACACCTTGTGCCCCAAAACTATACCTTCACGTACCATGAAATGACACTTTTCCCAGTTTAGTACTAAGTTAGTTTCTTTACACCTAGCAATCACTTTATCAAGATTCATCAAGCAGTTATCAAAAGAACATCCAAACACAGAAAAATCATCCATGAATACTTCCACAAACCTCTCGACCATGTCAGTAAAAATAGTCATCATACATCTTTGAAAAGTCGCAGGTGCATTACAAAGACCAAAAGGCATTCTCTTGAACGCATACGTGCCATAGGGGCACGTAAATGTGGTCTTCTCTTGGTCCTCTGGGACTATAGAAATCTGATTATACCCCGAGTAACCATCTAAGAAGCAGTAGTACTCCTGGCCAGTTAATCTATCAAGCATTTAGTCAATAAAGATGAGGGGGAAGTGGTCCTTCTGGGTGGCATTGTTCAATTTTCTATAATCGATGCAAATCCTCCACCCAGTGACAGTTTTTGTGGGGATCAAATCATTATTTTCATTAACCACTACAATCATCCCCCCTTTCTTGGGTACACATTGAATAGGGCTTACCCATTTGCTGTCTGAGATAGGAAATAAAATATCTGCATCAAGCCACTTAATCACTTCTTTTCTTACCACCTCCTTCATGATTGGATTTAGTCGGCATTGTTGCTCTACACTAGGCTTGTGTCCATCCTCCATGAGGATTTTGTGGATGCAAAAGGCTGGACTAATGCCCTTAATGTCAGACATCGTCCACCCAATTGCTCACTTGTGCTCACGTAGCACTCTCAACAGCTTCTCTTCCTGCAATTTAGACAAGTCAGAAGAAACAATAACAGGTAAAGTGTCAGAGTCACCCAAATACGCATATTGAAGGTGAGATGGGAGAGGTTTAAGCTCCAGTTTTGGGGCTTCCTCGGTGGACGGCTTTGGAGGCGGTCCTTCTGGCCTATTCAAAGGCTCAAAGGGGTGTACCCCTTGCATGTACGCACAAGATGTATCTAAGATGTGCACCATCTCCTCAACCTCATCATCACTCCCCAGGATATCAAACAACATAAGTGCTTTCTCTAGAGAATCATTTAGATATACACTTGGGTCATGAATTTGCTCATCAGCCTCAACAACAGATATTATTGAGAGCTTCTCATAGTGGCGGGGATGTTGGATCGCTTTGTAAACATTAAAAACTGCTTCCTCGTTGTCTACCCTCAAGATCATTTTTTCCTCTCTCACTTTGATAATTGCGTCACCAGTAGCCAAGAGAGGTCGCCCCAATATGATTGGAACCAGTTCATCAGCCTCATAGTCGAGGATAATGAAATCAGCAGGGAAGATAAATTTCCTAATTTGCAGCAACACATCTTCAATCACCCCCTCAGGGTGTGCTATCGACCTATCAGCCAGCTGCAACATCACAGTAGTTGGCCTTGGAGCTCCCAGGCCCAATTGCTTGACAAAGATAAGGGCATCAAATTTATGCTTTCCCCCAAATCACAAAGAGCACGTCCCACATCAATATTACCAATTCGCACAGGGATGGTATAGCTGCCAGGATCCTTAAGCTTTTGAGGGAGCTTATTTTGGACCCTTGAAGTGCACTCCTTAGTAAGTGCAACTGTCTCAAATTTAGTCAATCTTCTCTTGTGAGCTCTTTTATGTACTTGGCATATTTTGGAATTTCACGAAGCACATCAACAAGTGGAATATTCAATTGAACCTGGCTCAACATGGAGAGAAATTTGCTGAACATGCGATCATCATTCTTTTTCTGCAATCTCTTAGGGAAAGGGGGTGGTGGCCTTGGGGCCTCCACTGGCTCTAGAATTTCAGCAGCATTCTTTGGCTCTTGTGTTACTTTAGGGATCAACTCCCCCTCAGGTATGGGCTTGTCTTTTCTCTTCTTTGGCACTTCCTCTAGCTCCCTCCCATTTCTAAGTGTAACTGCATTCACTTGAGGGTTATTCTCTGTATCACTTGAGAGAGCGCCTGCAGGTCTAGTGTTTTGATTTGTTGCTAACTGCCCCATCTGCCTCTCAATATTTCTGAAATCGGTCCTGAGCTGCTGATTGTCAATCAACAACTTCTTTAGCAAATTATTGGTGCTTTTTTCCATTTATTGGGGTGGCCTTTGAGGCTGATTGAAACCCCCTTGGGGTCTATGCTGATTCTAATTCTGCTGATTTCCACCCCATGAGAAGTTGGGATGATTCCTCCAATTTGAATTGCAAGAATTTCCGTATTGTGTATGCTGATTTGGTAGACCTCTGTTCTGTTACCCCACATAATAGATGGATTCTGGATTTGTGGGGCACATTTCACTTATATGATTGTCACCACATAATTCGCAACAAATAGCCATTTGGTGCACAGGTTGCATTGGTTGAGGTTGTTGCATTGTCATCCTATTCATCTGATTGGCCAGATTTGCAATCTCGGCTCTCATGGCTAACAAGTCGTCGAGCTCAAGTAATCCAGCTGCTTTTTGCTTAATTGCCTTTCGTGAATACCCCTTACCTTGACAATTATTATCATTAGCCGTGAAGTTATTCAGTAAGAGCTGAATTTCACTGTATGGTCTGGCCATGAAACTACCCCCATAAGCTGAATCAAGATTCATCTTTGATACATCATCTAACCCATCAACAAAAGCGTGACCCAATACCTCGTCCGTCTGGCTATGATGTGGACAGTCTCTGAGCATCTTCTTGTACCTTTCCCATGGTTGACAAAGTGTATCGCCAGCTCGTTGTTCGAACCCAAGAATTTGACTCCTCAAGATCTTTGTTTTCTTAGTGGGGAAAAACTTGATTAAGAATTTCTGATGCCAGATCATCCCAAGTGCAGATTGAATTCGTTGGCTCTTTATGCAACCACTCCTTAGCTTCCCCGATCAGTGAATAGGGGAAAAGTGTTAGCCTGACATAGTCCTTGGAAATGTTTGGATAATTGTAAGTATCCGTATTTTCCAGGAAATTCTGAATGTGCCTCTGCGAGTCTTTATGAGGTAAACCCACAAATAGCCTATGGATTGGATTAGCTGCACCATGTATTGTTTGAGTTCAAAGTACCCAGTGATATCATGCTTCAGAATAGCCTTAGTCATATTAGCCAGACTGGGCCTTGCGGCTTCAATCACCATGGGTTCCTCGTTACCTGCCATCTCAATTTGCTGTGGTTGAAAGTGATGTCCAACTCTCTTTCAATTCTGGTTCGAGCGTCCACCTCCCTCCTCAATCTGTGAAGTGTTCGTTCAATTTCGGGATCTAGAGGAAGGAGATTGTTTGCGCTTCTACTTCTTCGCATTCAAGAAAAGATCTTGTATTAGCACAAACAAAGTGAACTAAAAATTAAAACTTGAATAAATAAATAATAAAAGCTCAACTCAGTCAAGTAGCTAATTTCTAAGTCCCCTGCAACGGCGCCAAAAACTTCTTACGACCAAAAACGCTCACACAAGTGCACGTGATCTGACAGTAATAAAGTAGTGAGTAGAGTATCGTTCCCACGAAGACTTGTGATTAACTGTTGACTGATTTAAACTCAATTAACTTATCTATCCTAGAAGTTTTCCACAAAATAGAGATATCACTAACTTACTACCTAAATTATCAAGCAATAATGTAACTAAAACAATTAGCCAAACAACCAGCAATTTTCGAGTAACAAACAATAGGAGAGGATATTCCAGGGTCACGGGCTAGCTCACAATCTTGTTGTGTTCTTGTCTTAAAACGTTTAATTGATTTATCTGGATTGTTGATTGACAAGGTTGATATTACTCATAAGAATCTGTCGAGTTCTTACTCGCCTATTCGAGCTAACTCAATGCCTATATCTATGGAATTAAGATTAATAAGAATGCATTTACAATTCCTGTATTTCAACCAAGCAAGCAATCGGGTATATGTCTATCCCAATTGCGAATCCGTTCCCCGATGCCCAGGTTCAAGAACTTTCTCTATTTAATTCTATTGCAATCTAAAGTTCCCACTTTCGGGTTCAACCAAAGATTCGTAGATAGTATTTCACTGTTAGCTACTCAGCAAAATAATTAAAATCAGAATTAAATAAACAACCCAATATGATACACCAACTTTGTCGAATTAAACTTCAAACAACAACATTCATGTTTCACCCATGACCCTAGAACAATGGGTTTTAGCCACTCATACTAGTGTTTATCACAATAGGGTTCAATTTCATCACAAATAGCAAAAACAAAGGGAAAAAAGAAGAACTTGATGGTCAAATCTCCTCCTTGCCTCTTGGCTCTCTATACCTTGCACTAGACTATGAAAAATTTGATAAATAATCCTTGGGCGAGCTTAACTTTATATAGGTTAAGTGGGGTTTCCTCCAGATTTCCAATTATACCCCTGAACAAAGACTCCCGAAATTTGGACTAGCGCGGTCAGATGTGTTGGGCGCGCTAAAATTAGCGCGGGCGCGCACCTAGGCGCGCTAGCCCAGGTCCTCAATTCCTTGATTTTTTTCCTCGTCTTCGTGCGTACTTAGCTCCGAGGGGTCGTTCTCTCTCTAAAATAGTTCCAATCACCTCTCTAAGTCATCACATAGGCTCCTCGTCCTGCAATATGTACAAATCACAATTAGAGCCCATTTTTAATCAATTAACCACATTATGACATTGGAACATAATCAAGTGGGAGAATAAACCATCGCTAAATTACCTAGATGATCCTATTATCAAACCGGAAACTTCAAAAGTTCAACTTTTGGCATTTCAAGTCTAAATTAGCTACGGACCTCCAAAACACAATCTGAACACACTCCTAAACCCGAAATCATCCAACGGAGCTAACGAAACCATCGGAATTCCGTTCCGAGACCGTCTTCACACTGTTCTGACTACGGTCAAATTTCGAGAACTTAAGCTCTCATTTAGGGACTAAGTGTTCCAAAACTCTCTGAAACTCCAAATAATTCCTCCCGGCAACTCACAATAGTAGAAACAAATACGGGAACAAAATTAATAGGGGGTCAGTGCGTAAATTCTTAAAAATGATAGATCGGGCCATTACATTCTCCACCTCTTAAACAAACGTTCGTCCTCGAACGTACTAAGAATTATTCTGAGGTTGCCAAATTGATGATTTTACTTTTACACCTATACCCTCGGTTGATATCACGTTACCGCATTCGGCATACACCCGACAACACCATCTCAGTCAAGATTATTTCATTTATCCATATTTGTAAACTTTTAGACCAAATTTATTACTCTCCAAATATTTTCAAAATTGTCCAAATTTTCACATCAACACACGGTACTATTCTTATGTGAATACACATCAACTTTTAATAGCGCGTACATTCTCCCCCACTTAGGGTTATTCCTCCTCAAGTACACAACGTAACTTATCTCTTTCTTCGCATATCTCAGTGTCCCAAATTTTTCTAACTCTCAAATTTTTCAGAAATTTCGGCAGAGTCTCCCCTGTAATTGGGACTGAGTAATACCCAAACAACTCATAACAACATATCCACAACTCAACAATGTTCCACAATGTATATATCAATAACACTAATCTCCGCATTACAAGTACGATATTATCATAATGATATCTAGACATGAAACACATCATATGCATGACCTTAACCACATCTTTTGTTTTAATAGTTGTACATAATCGATTAAAAATCGTCAGTTAACTTCATATTAACAAATTCTTTCTTCAAGCTTTCACTTTACTAACAATGTAGCATGAAGACCTCATAATTACTTACCCAAATTAACGATTCACAATTAATGCCACATTGGCACTCACCTTGTAGGCTAAACTCAATAGTTAAATACAAATTTGGCAATTATGCACAGAGATATTCTTACAAGAATTTTCAAATAAGCCTCGTAGGCATGACTCCCTATAAGTACTATAGTACAAAGTTTTAATTTCACAAGGGAAAATTTTAATCACATAAATTTTTTTACCGTAAAGACCTCGTCCTTATATAACATCCACCGCAGCTTTAGCCCGGATTAAAGATTTAATATCATATAAAAATGTGAGGATCTCACCCTCAACTCTGAATCACAAGTATTTTGCACAATGTGCCAACTGATTTTTTTTTCATTTCCTTTATTTCTTCTAAATAAATTTCCATTAAACAAAATCACAACATACAATGGTCCCTCATACTGGTAAGGCATATAATTTACAACTGAAATCGATTATTTAGAAATTACATCCAACTCATCGAACTGATTAACAAAAGTTACTTTTAGCCTGACAACTATTTTTTTTAGTGACCAACACATAATGATAGATATAGCTATCTCCATATAATCTCCCCCAACAGAAGTATTCACATAAGTAATTTTAAGACTACGAAGCTCACTCATGATTGGAGCATATTAGGAGGGCTTGCCTCGATACTCAGAACCGAATCAAGTTTAGAAAATTATTACTTTATGATAACTCGAGTTCGTACTTGTAACGACTCCATCTGGTGTAGCAACCTCAGCTATACCATAGCAAATATATCAGCGGGTTGCGCTCCACCTCTTAAGCGCCATCTACTCACTTTTCCTCCACCCTTAATTGGTAGTATAAGTACAGTAGTAACTGTAATGGAGTATGTGACACGTGTGCTCTATTGGAATAGATTTCTCCCAAGTCTAGGACAATTTCTCAGGATGTTCCTAGTATCACCATATTCATAACAACCCATCCGCAGTTCGACTGCTCATACTGAGTATGTACCGGATAACTTAAATAACCATTGCAGGGAATTCCATGCCACCGGTATATTAAAAGACAATTTGCCCCACGCGAGTGTTCTGATTAACATTAAGCACTGCGAGTATACTGAATATATTTCTATGACCCCGCTGATACTAAAATGCAGAATTATTAAGGACGCGGGAATATCTCAAGTCTCGTCATCATCCTGTTCAAATCTCAACTCTTGATCATATACAAGTTTTGGAAAACCTTTCAATACCACTTAAATACATCTCAGGCCAAAATTGGTATAACACATGACACCGCAATCTGATCATTGATAGTGGACTTCCCTCACTTGGTGCAAAATCATAAGACACATTCCCGACGATCCATAATACCAACCTTCACTGCTCGTACGATCCCAGTCATGAGACACCTCAAGCCATTTACTTGGCACTTGCCGTCCTCATGATAGTTAAACTCACTTCCTCCAGTGTCTCGACTTGCTAGTAAATACTATCCGCTAAATAGAAATCACATACGAAACATATAGTCTCTAATACGAACAACTATTCTTCTACACGGCATCTTGTGTAGAGGGATCTCTAGCACAGACTTCCTTCTTTATGCTCATATGCTTAACCAACCTAGAGCACGGTGTGCTTGTATACCAGTAGGCTATTACGACGCACCGGAGACCTTCGGCCATAAGACTTTAGGCGCCACCTTTTTTGTATCCATTTTGCGGATTAGGTTCCAAGCGAAAGATACCAAAAGAAAGGGAGCGCGCTATAGGACACTAGCTGGCCTTTACTTGGGCCCATCCCAAGCTCCCTGCTAAAAGATTACAATAAAAGAGAAGCATCACTTGACTGTTTTCGTTTGTTT
>MU779347.1:3351-64606 GCA_026770625.1 Nicotiana glauca | reverse complement strand
CCTTTTTTGTATCCATTTCGCGGATTAGGTTCCAAGCGAAAGATACCAAAAGAAAGGGAGCGCGCTATAGGACACTAGCTGGCCTTTACTTGGGCCCATCCCAAGCTCCCTGCTAAAAGATTACAATAAAAGAGAAGCATCACTTGACTGTTTTCGTTTGTTTTAGATCTACATCCACCTGTGATGATTAGGCAACCAATTAGTCCTTCTTAAGATTTTACTTATCAACCAGATGTCAAAATCTGATGCAACCCCGTGCGCACAACTGAAAGATCTCTCTGCACTTCCATATCATAGATTCTGAACGACACGTGGTAACAATGGTTGAGCAACCCTGGCTCTCTTATAACCCATTTTATGGTATCACGAACCAAAATCCCTTCGAAGGAGTCATGATGGCACCTAGTCTCTAAACTAGGTAAGCCTAACATTAACTGAAATAACATTGATTTTTATTAACTTAAAATGAAACTTCTCTAAACAATTTACCATTCCCAAAACTGGTAGTACAAGTCATAAGCTTTTCTAAGAGTAATTATACAAAATAAATACATCACTATTCCGGACAAAAGGAACAAATGGAAATAAGTACAATTGAAGGTGACTCCGAGGACTATGAAGGCGGCAGCAGGTTTACCTCGAGTCTCCACTGCAACGAACAGCTACTATCGATCAAATACTTCGATCTGTAAGTATAGTATAAGCACAACCGACCCTATGTGATGAGACAGTGACGAGGCTAGGACCAGACTACCACATAAACCTGTGCAATATAGCGTACAAAATAATAGGAAGCAGATAACAATGATGGCAACAATGATCAACCAGTAATATAAATAGCAGGCAACAAGAACACCATAAATGTTTCTCAACAAATAATAAATACAAGTGCAATCAATTAATCGAGTCCTTGAAATATAAATCTTTCGCATATGAATCCTTCAAGTAATAATCTCTAAGATAATATGCTTTTCAATAAGTATATTTTCGAATATATTTCCTTTCGAGTAAAAGTCACCTTGTGACGCCTCATTTCATAATCATAAATAATATAAGTCTCAGCCCACTTTCATAATTTCATGGCACCTCGTGCCCACATATTTCTGTCTCATTTGCACAACAATATCCTCATATTGATCAGTTCAAAGGTTTCATAACCCAATACAATTAAGAATTCTCAAGGAGCCTCATTCACTTAACATAAAGTAGAGTACAACTCCCAACCCAAATAGGAAGTCAACAAGAACAGATGAAGTTATTTTTTGGAAATCGTTTGATAAAGAAAGTACCCTTTTAAATTAAAGTATAATATCGAATGAATTATTACCTTTAATACGAGAAATCAATAAATCAAAACATAGAGAAATTCCTTTTTAAGTAAAGTACAACCTCAAACGGTTTAAGAAAAATTTAACTGAGAAATCAATTGAGTTAAAAATGTAACAATTGTTGAAATTTAAAGTATTGAATATATATAAAACAATATGGCGAGGTATTGTCACCGCCATGAATTCCCATACAAATGATCACAGTCGTAAAGGAATCTAAACCATTAAAACACTTTAATTGATAACAACAATTACAACGGAGACAGAATAATCACGAAAGGAGTACAACTCAATGCAGAGATAACAACCGGGGATCTCCCAGGATACCATCCTGTAGTCCCAAATGTAAATACTCGGGGATCTCTCAGTATCCTCCGTATATGAGCTAGGGATCTCTTTGTATCCTCAATATATGTGCTGGGGATCTCTTGGTATCCCGAGGATCTCTTGGTATCCTTAATATATGTACTGGGGATCTCTTGGTATCCCGAGGATCTCTTGGTATCCTCAATATATGTACTAGGGATCTCTTGGTATCCCGAGGATCTCTTGGTATCCTCAATATATGTGTCGGGGATCTCTTGGTATACCGAGGATCTCTTGGTATCTTCAATATAAGGGTGCAGGGGGATCTCCCGGGATATCGTCCTGTAGTCCCAAAATAAACAAACAACGCAACCAACAGAATCAACAGTTACATCACAACAGAAGGATCGAACATCACCGCAATACATATAACAGCAACAATGACAATAATATAAGGTAAGACAAGTAAATCAACTCAAGGGATGTAATTCACAAGAAAATGGTAGAACAAGCTCAAAAGAATAACCATAGAAAAGAATACGGCATAAAGGAAATAGTTCAATAAGTGGAAAACTAACACGTAGCAATGATCCCACAATATACAAGTCAATAATAAGGGAATCAACACGAGCCAAGTAGTTATGAAAATATAACATAACAATAGGAAAGGCAAAACTCTTTAGCTAAGTCAAATAGGAGCCATATTAATTAAAGTATAAGACTCACGGGCATGTGTAACACCAACGTATAGATACTCGTCACCATGCCTATACGTCGTACTCGATAAATAACACATAATAATTATGACACAACTCCTAATCCCTCAAGCTAAGGTTAGACCAAAATACTTACCTTGCTTTGCAACCAATTCAAGATTCCAACAAGCCTTTGCCTCGGGAATTCGAGCCCGGAATTCTCGAATCTAGTCATAAACAATTTGATTTAGTCAATAAAAATTATAGGAATTAATTCCATATGAATTTCTATATTTTCCATTAAAAATTCAAAATTTAACTTAAAATCATCCGCGGGGCCCACGTCTCGAAATCCGACAAAACTCACAAAATTCGGCAACCCATTCAACCACGAGTCTAACCATACCAATTTTACAAAAATTCGGCATCAACTCGACTCTCAAATCTTCAAATTAAACCAAGAAGGTTTTCAAGATTTTACCAACAAAAATCACTAATTAAATGTTAAAAACAACGATGGATTCGAGTAATCTAACCAAAATTGAGTTAAGAACACTTAACCCGATGTTTTCCTTGAAAATCTCTTGAAAAATTGCCTCACCCGAGCTCCCTTAGTCCAAAAATGTTAGAAACGGCCGAAACCACGAAATAAAGCTTCTGCCTAGATATTTACCCTTCGCGATCGCGAAAAATGGTTTACGATCGCGAAGAACAACTTTTCTCCGCCCAAAATTTGCTCTTCGTGATCGCGGACCATGCTTCGCGATCGCGAAGACCAATTCCCAGCTCTTCCGTAAAGCCTCCAGTATAATGGTAATAACCTTTTGTACTCAACTCCAAATGACAAATGGTTTGATGTTCTGAAAACTAGACTCAAAGGGCTATAATTTCATATGTTGCTCATTTCCTGAATCCTTATATATTGCGAGATATAAGCTTCCAAAGTCAGCCTTGTGTAGTAGAGACCTCCCCGGACAGGCTATAGTGTAACTACCATAACCTTTTGTACACAACTTGAAATTCCAATTCATTTACATTTGTGAAAACTAGACACCAAGGGCTACAACTTTCATTTTCGATCATCTCCAAATTTCTTATAGATTGTGAGATATAAGCTTCCAAAATGGGATCAACGCAAGAGAATTTTTGTTCTTCGCGTTCGCGAAGCACTGGCATTTTTTCGCATTTTAGTCATCGAGATCGCGTCCAATTCCCCGCGATCGCATAGAATACTGTTGTAGCCAAAAACCAACAGCTAAAAATAGCTTAGAAATGATCCAAAACCACCCCGAAACTCACCCGAGGCCCCCCGGGACCTCAACCAAACATGTCAACCAATCCTAAAACATCATTCAAACTTGTTCCAATCTTCCAAATGCTCAAAACAATATCAAAACACAAATTTTACATCGGATTCAAGCCTAAGAATTCCAAAAACTCTCAAATTAAGTTTTTGATTAAAAAGTCTATCAAACCTCGTCTGAATGACCTGAAATTTTGCATACACGTCACATTCAACACTATGAAGCTACTCCAACTTCCGAAATTCTATTCCAACCCTCGGATCAAAATCTAACTATCGAACCGGAATCTTCAAAAATTCAACTTTCGGCATTTCAAGCCTAAATTAGCTACGTACCTCCAAAACACAATCTGAACACGCTCCTAAACCCAAAATCATCTAACGGAGATAACGGAACCATCGAAATTCTGTTCCGAGATCGTCTTCACACTGTTCTGACTACGGTCAAATTTCGAGAACTTAAGCTCTCATTTAGGGAATAAGTGTTCCAAAACTCTCTGAAACTCCAAATAATTCCTCCCGGCAACTCACAATAGTAGAAACAAATACGGGAAGAAAATTAATAGGGGATCAGTGCGTAAATTCTTAAAAATAACAGGTCGGGTCATTACATAATGTAATTGTAGTTACTAATTCAACTATTACCATAATTTTTCGGGACATGATACAAAAATATTTATTTAGTTATAATATTTTATTTTAACTAATTTATTATGGTTAAAAGGTTATTTTTGCAATTTTGCTACATTAACTTTTAGTTTGTGGCAAAAACTAACAATTAGCTACATTATTTTGTCATAGCAATAAATCTGTGGCTATATGATTTACCTATTGCTACAGTTTTTTATAACTTGAAGCAAATGTATTTCTTTTGCTATAATATTTTGTTTTAAATAATTTATTGTAGCTAAAAGGTTATTATTGCTACAATAACTTTTAACGCGTGGCAAAAACTTATGATTAGCTACGTAATTTTATTGTAGCAATAAATTTGTAGCTATTTAGATAGTTATTGCTACGATTGTTATCAATTATAGAAAAAATAAGGAATTAGCTTTACTAATTTAATTTTCGTAGCTAACAAATTTTACGAATTTATAAATAGCCAGGAAATTCTAATTTTTGTAGCTATTATTAGGTATTAGCCACGATTTTTAAATTCATAGCTAAGATTTTGTAGCTATAAATACATTGTGTTGTAGTGAAATCAAATCAAATCAAACCTAGTCGGAATTTTTAATCGATTTGGTTTGACTTTTCGGTTTGGTGCGGTTTTCCGGTTCGGTTTGTACACCCCTAAATTCATATCCCTTGGGTATGACTCTGCACTATCTCCCTTCAACCCTTTGAGCGAAATGCGGCAAAAGAAAAAGAAGGAAAATACATGGACCGACCCCATCATCTCCACCTCGTAGAAACTATTTGCTGGACCCCGTGAACACGAAATACTTTGTTCACCGGACTTCCCTATATTCCTAGGTCGCACCCAATTTAATAACAGATCCAAATTTATAAGTTGTGGGCAATTCATACTGGAAGACACTGTAAGAGTATCAGGATTGAAAAATCACTCATGAAACTTAATAACATTAAAAATACAAACAATGAACAACCACAATATATTTTTTACTTTGTATCTTTCTATTTTTCACAATAAGCTATTGCATTTTCTCAAAATTAAAGTTAGAATTTCTGAGTATTTCAGGAAAAATGAACCCCACATGAATATCCCAATGTCAGAGAGTGCGATTTCTACGTGGAATATTGATGGATAATAGAAGATACCAAAGTGATTTGTCTAACCCTTAATGTTAATGAATAAATTATAAAGCTAAGGCAGAATACATAACCGGACCCTTAAACTTGACGTTTTTTGTTACTTGGACATTTAAACATAGAGTTGTTCCTATTAGGCCCTTCAACTAAGTCATATTTGTGCCAATTAGACACTTTGTAGTGACATAATTGAGTGCGTAGGAAAAGACGCGTGAAAATGAGAAAAAATTTATGTATTATTATTATTATTATTATTATTATTATTATTATTATTATTATTATTATGACATTCTAATATATTATTCCAATTAAAGCGAACTTTTACCTTACATTCTATTTCTCTTCTTCTTCTCGTGAACCCATCATTTTTCCTTTTAATTTTTTTTAAAAGAAAGTATAGTATACATGAGTTTGACTATTCTCATTTTGCATGCTTGTTCTCTTTGCACGGCACTTGTAAGCTACTAGAATAAAACTTTACAAACTAGAACGCACAAGTGGTTGATAGAAGTTGTATTTTGACATTAACAACTTTTAACAAAAATCGTACTTCAGCAAAAGAGCAAAGCTGTCAAATATACAAATGCAGCTATTTCATAAGCAAAGAAAAAAGCCTTAAAAGCTACGAAATATACAACTGCAGCTAATTACGTATCCAATAATTTTTATAAAAGTTTTTCTCATATGGTCTACAAAGTGTCTAATTGGCATATATGTGATTTAGTTGAAGGGTCTGATAGGAACAACTCTATGTTTAAGTGCCCAAGTGACAAAAAAGGCCAAATTTAAGGGGCCCAGTTATGTATTTGGCCTAAAGCTAATAATAAAATGCAGGTGTCGATGTTTTCTGCTGGCCAATTAAGGAATAATATTACATGTCAGAAATGATAACATTTGTATCTTTAGTTGTCACCGACCAACATATGACATTATAACAAACACAAGGGATGACTAGATTCTGCTATTTGTTTATGAATAGTGACCTCTCACTGTAATGAAGGGGTAGAGGAGGAGAAAAAACACTTGCACTTCCATAGAAATGGAAGCCATTACGTATTGTCTCTAAATAAAAATAGCGGTATTTCAGTGAAGAGCTTAATTTTTATGTACGGTGGTGTGAAAAATATTTATGCATTCAGACCACTTAAAAAATAATTATAAGTAACTCTATTAATAACAATGATCGGTGATGTAGAAGAAATGGTAAGTAAGCACACAGATTAAATCACATTGATAGTATAAAGAAATCATTAAACTATCATTGTTTAAAACTTAAAATTAAATTCTTATGCATTGAGGTGATGTAATAGTTGTTAGAACATGAGCAGCGGAGCGGAGGCAAGCATACAAATCAGGTATCAAATACATGTAAACTAGACAATGCTATAATTACTATTCCCTCCGGTCCAAAATAAGTGATTTTTGGATGTTTTCACACAGATTAAGAAATACATCTTTTAGTATTAAGTAGCAATGGAATTGACCATATTAACCTTTACTATCTCACATAAACACTCCTAACACATATTCCAACACTATTTACTCCAAGGACAATGTAGGAAAAATATAATTAATTCATTCTTGAAATCTGAAAAAATTACTTATTTTGGACCACAAGAAAAATGCCAAAAAATCACTTATTTTGTACCGGAGGGAGTAGATTAGAAGCACTAACCTCTTGAAATCGTAGCAAATCCTCCACACAGGAAGAATCCAGGGCTGCAGTCTTCTGCTATGGTCCTAGTAAGACCTCGAAAGAATTTGCTTTGAGGCAAGAACAAAATAACTCTAAAAGGTGAGTTATTGGGTGAAAAAAATCTTCCTTAAGTAGACACGTTTTTAGCCAAAAACAGGACTCTTAAAATGATTAGGATTCTACTTTCACAAGAAGAATCCTACTCTAACTCTACCAGATGACTTTTTTCCCAAGTCACTTTCTACCCAAGTTAGTCCAAGTTTTTACTAGGTATACCCAAGTTAGTCCAAGTTTTTACTAGTTAGTGATTTAATTTAATTAACTGGTATTTTGGATCTTAACATAAGTGTTAGTGAAAACTTGGACTAACTTGGGTAGAAAGTGACTTGGGAAAGGCAGACTGGTATTTGGGATCTTAACATAAGTGTTAGTGTTAGCGGGTATTAATTTTTGGTGATTTTATTCCACTAAAAAACTGCAATTGAACTCTTCAATATAATTTTTGAAAATTCACTAACACTTATGTTAAGATCCCAAATACCAGTTAATTAAATTAAATCACTAAAAATTGAATTTAATCAACTAATTAAATCATTTATAATTCCTCTTAAACTATTTTAGGTGAAGGATACAAAATTCACCGGCTGGGTTTTCACATGAAAACTTATAGTTGTACCTTTTAATAAATTAAAACAATAAACAATTCACATTGATCATAATAATTATATCAAGATTAGGAATATAAGCTCATTTAATGAATTTATATATATATATATATATATATATATATATATATATATATATATATATATATATATATATATATATATATATATATATATATATATATATATTGAGTACAAAAATATATATATTGAGTACAAAAATATTGTTTCTCTACTTAGTCCGTTCAATATACACTAAGTATACTAGCACAAGAAGTTAGAGTAAAACCACTCCAATAATCGATACAAATTATACTATAATCTTGTGCTACAATCGTCAAGATATTTTGCCTAATAAAAATTATGAACATAGTTTATTAATTATGAGAACGGACAATTTAATTTTCTGTGCATGAGCTAAGACTCCTTACACTAAATTGTCTATTACATAACTTAAAAGACACACATGTAACAAATGATCTATTTAAAATAGTACTTTATTGAATTGAATAAATTAAATAAGCAACTGTTCCATAAAGAAAAAAATAAAATATTATATCTAAACCGCATGGGTTAATAGTATATCCCAACAATAGTTTCTAAAGAGTTTATAGTAATGTCTATGTATGATCTTGTGTGAGTTGTTAATGAATAGGGAGGCGTCTGTTCTAACTCTAGTTTCTAGAAGTTTAAATAAAGGAAAAAAATGTCCGTAGTTTGTTGTATGAATTTTCCTTGTTTAAATAACTTATGAGTAATGTAAGATTGTGATGTTTTCAGTGGAAAGTGAAATTCTTGTACCTAAAAAAAAAAAAGCACTGACCAGTTGAGCCTATAATAATTTTGGGATCAAGCAAGCAGGGCGAGTTTCAAATTTTTAATCCATCTCCTCTTTAAGTAGATGTGAATTTGAATTCAACATAGATAATAAAATAGCTAAATACGACCAAGCTTGACTTTGCGCCAATCAGTTTGTTTCCCTATGGTTTTGAATTTTGATTATTATGATCACTAAAGTTAGAGAAAGCATTTCCACAATATCAAGTAATGATATTGTTATGGCCTAATTTACACCATCTTCTCTTCTGATAAGACAAGCTTGCCTATCTGAATGGATTCACAATTGAAGTGGAGCTATGAATATTACCATAGCCTTGACTCCATTGTTCACCACTTGTTAATTTAGATCTCATGTATTTCCTCTGTTGTTGTTTTTGATTAGGTTGTGTACTTGATGATTTCATAGTGATTCATGCCCCAACAAGACACAGTTTCTTCCCCACCTATAGCGTAAAAGATAAAAAAGAAGGAATTAGAGAACTTCCATCTCACAAACAATCTCCTTCATTTACATGAGCTTGGAGGTGTCAATCTGTGTAAGCCGTTCACCTTTGGACTGAAAGACAATCTGTAAGATACGTCAAGGTAAGTAAACAAAACAAATCTATCCATGTTCTACATATGAGCATCCACTTGCTGTTGAATTTTTCTGTCAGAAGTAACTAGAACTGCATCAGTGATCAAGGCACTCACTCTTCTTTGATAATTGATGGTCCTTGTACCCAGTTGAGGACACAACATTTTATCAAGAGACGAAAACGTTCAACATTACCTAATTATACCAGTTTCCTGTTTGTTTATATGCTGTTGGGAAAATGATTAATCATCCAGATTTCACAAACTTAAGTAAGCTTCATCAAGCAACATGACAATTACTTAAAATTCAATAGCAGTACTCTGCATCACCCTCTTCATCAATATTCCATTGGCGTCGTCTATACTTCTTTTTTTCTTGCAGCCTTCCAAAAATATGCGCCATATTAGAGCATTTGGGGGGAAAGGCATCCCAGTGATTAACTGCTCAGCTTCTCTCAAATAGCCATACCTAGCCATCAAATCGACTGCAATAAGATAGTGATCCATCTCTGGTTCTACCCCATATTTCTCGTTCATCTGCTCAAACAATTCCATCCCCTCTTTCACTAAGCCAACGTGTCTACATGCTGAAAGCATGGCTATGAAAGCAACCTTATCAGGTTTAAGCCCTGTCATATCCATCTCCTTGAATTTCTCCAATGCCTCGTATGCATAACCGTGCAGTCCAAGGGCTGAAACAATGGCCGTCCATGAGATCACATTTCTAGTCGTCATTTCATTGAAGATCTTGATCGAACTTGCAAGACTCCCACATTTTCCATACATATCAATCATGATATTGCAGACAAATGTGTCACAACGCTTAAAATCAGTCTTTACAATGAGGCCATGAAGGGAGCTACCTAGACCGAGGTTACAAAGCTTGGTGCACACACTAAAGAGGCTAACATACGTGTAATTATCGGGAGAGATCCTAGCTATCCGCATGTGTCCAAGAAGTTCAAAAACTTCTTCGTAATCACCATTTCGAGAACAGGCTGCAATCAAAATATTCCAAGATATAGTATCCGGGTTTTCAAGGTCAGAAAACAACTCTTGAGTCTTATCAAATTGCCCACATCTGTTATAAATGTTTGCGATCATATTGGCCGCGACAACAGGAAGTGGCATATCATAGGTAGTGACAAACCTTAGGGCATCAGCAACTGAACTATTTTTTGCATATGAAGAAATGAGACTGCTAGAGACGTAAGCATTATCAATGTAACCCATTTTTATTGACAAGGAATGGAGCTGAAGCACCTCAAATAGCGCACATGATTTCACAGCAATAGAAAATGAAAACTCAGTGGGACGATAATCTGAGTGAATCATCTGTTGAAGCAGCAAAGTAGCATGAGAAGAGCTTTTGCTCGAGTAACCCAGCATCAAGGTGTTCCAAGAAACCACGTTCTTCTCGGATATTTCATCAAAGCAAAGATGAGCATCATCCAATTTATCACATTTAACATAAAAGTCGAGTAAAGCACTACCAATATATACATCAGATTCAAACTTTCTCTGGATTACTTTCGCATGGATGGACTCCCCAAGCAATCGATACTGCTGGCCAGTGCAGCATTTTAGGACACTCACATATGTCATATCATTAGGCAAGACACCACTTGCACACATTTTCCTGAAAACAACCAGTGCTTTATCCGCTCTTTCACTCTTAGCCATTGCACCAACTATTGTATTCCACGATACAACATCCTTAACAGAAACACCCTCAAACATTTTCTCTGCCCTATCGATGCCAGAGCATTTTGCATACATGTTAATCAATGAATTACTCACTGAAACTGCAAAAACCAATCCATTTTTAACTACCAACCCATGTACTTGTTCCCCTAATATTAAATCAACTTCCCCAACAAAACCAGACAATAGGCCCAAGAAAGTGCTCTCAGAAGGAGCCATTTCACTCCATATTAACTTCCTGAAAATAACCATGGCCTCTTCAACACATTCATACTGTCCAAGTAAGGATATCATAGAATTCAAAGTCACCAAGTTCTTTTTAGGCATTTCATCAAAAATCTGCATAGCTTCATCTAAGAAACCTTGCCTTCCAAGTAAAACCAATAATGCAGTCCCTGTGAAAGCATCAACGTAAAAAAGTCCCAACTTTTCAGCCAATGCATACAATTGAAATCCTTGAATAATATCCAAAGACTCACAAGCCAAGAGCCCACCGAAAGTAAACTGAGTTGGTTCATATCCACAACTCCTCATCTCAGAAAACAACTTCCAAGCCTCAAATAAATTTCCATTCCGACTATAAGCACTAATCATTGTATTGTATGACACAACATTTCTCTTGAACATATTATCAAACACTTGGCGTGCTTTGCGTATATCCCCGAACGTAGAATACTTCAACATAATACTATTATGGGCCATAAAGGGTTGAGTTGCGTCTGGCCCCATTGTGATAGTGAGTGCGTGAATGGCCTTTGTTGCGCCGAGGGATTGAACCCCATGAGGTTCTTGAAGTAACTGAATGAGCCTTTGGTGTTTGATATTTTCTCCATGAGAGGAGTGGTGGGATAGAAGGTTTTCAGTTGAGGCTGAGAAGTGAAATTTCAGAGCATAAGAGAAATATTTTTGGATGTTAGAATGACTTGAAATCCTTGGGGACACTGAAGTGGCGTTCCTCATTTAATGGTAACCATGACTCTACAGCATAGGCTCAAATAAATCCTTTCTATTCAATACCTCATTATAAGCCGGAAAATACATGATATTCAATACCCATTCAACGGGAAAGTGTTGAGGTCTTGTGCGTGCTTGGCAATGAGTTTGTTTACCCTAAATATTGGATAACAATTAAATTTATAATGTAGTTTTAAGGATATGTGATTTCACTTAATACTAATGATAAATGCATAGATTAACAATGGGAGTTGACAATAAAATAAAGCAAACCGGTGTTGCAAAGAAATTAAGCTCTCGAGCTCGTATGCCCTCGAACAGGTTAATGCATGAATAGTAAAAGATACAACTAGCTGATGAACAATAATATAAGCTAGAAAGTGTTGTATTGCTTTGATATTCGTGAATGTAAGATATGTACAAGATGATTAGGATCCCCTTTATATAGTAGAGGAATCTTATTTATGGCACAATTTTATTTACGAAAGTAAATCCCATGATTAACTAGATAGCCGCCCTTGATTTGATCTGTTCCGAGATTTACGCCATGATCTTCGGCCAGTCACGGATATCTCGCCTTTTCGTTATTGAGCTTTGCTCGAAGTCTATCATATTTGGTCTCGATCGCTGCTGGCCTCGATCTCGACAGGCACCTCGATCCTTGGACTCAATATCTCGTTTTAGTGCTCCGGTCTGATCCATTACGAGGATAACCCTCGATGCACTTCCCTGGTCTCGATCAAATAGCACAATCGGGTAGGCCTGATTTTAACTGTATATACATAGTCCCCTTGTTTCTTGAAATGTAATGAGAAGAAACGAATTGATCCTTCGATTTCGCACCTCGATCTATCATGATGTCACCCTCGTGATGTAATCGAGGGAAGCGACCAAAACGTCCCGTCGGTACAGTTTCCAAAATTATTAATGAGCGTCAATTGGCGGTCAGCCACCAGTGCCTTTGAACCGTCGTCGTGAATCCTTAAATAGGTATTCTTCTCACTTCCTCAAACTTTACTTTGAATTTTTCTTGTACTAATCTTCAAAAATCCCTTTGAGCTCTTCAAGTCTATCCGCAAATCTTCAAAGCTTTTCACATCTTTTAAGCCTTCCCGTTCTGCACAGTCTCTTAGGCTTCGTTACCAACCCTTCCTCAAAACACCAAAACTCATTCTCTTCTTCCTTCTTTCAACTTACAGAGATGCAAAAACATTCAAAACCGTTCCTCAAAAGGAAAAAGCTTCTTCATCGCGGCCGGCCGGCGATAAAATACCGATGGATTCGCACCCTGAGGAGTGCATTCCCTATAGGTGGGGTGTGAACTTACTTCCGACTTTAAATTCGAGATAACTTCCTCTATTCCTGGTCGGTGTGTGCCAATGTCGAGATATATGTGCTCGATAAATAATAGTGACCTTAAGCATGTCAAGAAAGACTACAATTGGGATAAGAAAGAGGTGGTGACCCCGACCCTTGAGGAAGATATCACTACCCACGTGAATGGATTTCTATGTGTTTACACTTACCCTTTCACACTGGGCCTTGTCGACCCCGTCATCCTCGGCTTCTGTCGTCGGTAACAAATAACCCTAGGTCAGATCCACCCTTACTTCTAACGGATTGTCCTTTTGTTATGATTTTTTGCGAGCAAAAAGGAAGGGACGCCTTTCACCCTCGACCACCTTATCCGGTTGTAAAGTCCCCATCTTTTTTTAGGTGGACTGATAAAGCTTCAGCATCGGGCTACCAATTTATTGTTCTCAATCATAGACGAGGACAACGATCGAGAGTGGATGGGTTGATTTGTCCAAGTGAATACTTCCAACCTAATTCTGCCTGAGAAGATGCATTTCTCGAGAAGTGGAATATGAAGCGTAAGTTCAATTCTTCCTTTGGATTTTATTCATTATTTTATTTCCTTTACTTCTCCTTATCGACATTCTTTTCCATGGTGTAGCGGTCGCTTGGATGCTTGGTGCGATCCCGAACCTTGAGAGCTGGGTTCGGACCCTAGCTTCAACCTCCTCGTACGCTTAGCGCTCATGGCGCGATTTAGCAAGGGGCCAATGGGAGGCCAAAAATCACAGTAAGTCTTTTTCTTTGCGTATATAATTTCTTAAAATGTTTCCCTCTTATACCCAGTTGACTTCCTTTCATGCAGGCCTCGAGAAAGATGTTGTCATGAGGCCCCCGTCCGGGGAGGAAGAGGTTTTGCCCCCCGGTCCCGAAGTCATCGAAAGAAAAGAAAAGAAAAAGGGTCTCTCCCTCTGATACTCCAAAGTCCAAGAAGAGCAAGGCTCGTAGATCGAAGAAAGACACCTCCGTCCTGCCTGCTGATGTAGCTCAGTGGTTAAGGGAGGAAGAAATGGTAGATAAAGATGCCAACTTCGAGCTAGTAGCTCGATCAAAGAAGAGTGTCGAGGCCCCAAAGGCCGTTAAACCGGTGATAATCGAAGAGGTTCAGCCCTGGACCGAGGAGATTTCGGAAGATGGCTCGAGCAAAGTCCCCGAGTCGTCGGAGGCTGAAGATGCCTCCTGCCGTGATGAACAATCGGCGGATGTGCCTAAAAGGATTGGTCCCGAGACTCTTCGAAATGAAGAGAACGGCCCAAGTGACTTGCTTGGGGAAATAGATATTGGTGATTCGCCGCCCCTACCCACATTTTCCGATGGACAAATTCAGGAAGCCCAGGCTATGGAGAACCCCGATATGGGAATGACACACGGAGAGGAGGACCCTTTCCGTGGTTGCTTTGCGGGGGTCGAGGATGTTACCGACCCGAGTGATGCATATAGTATCTTCGATGAGGCTTAATGACTTCTGATCTAGGCAAGACTTAGATCCCTTCATTAATATAACGCTTGTATTTATTTCTTCTTGCCTGACTTCCTTTCTTTCTTCATAGGCCTTGACACTTCATCAAATAGCGTTTTCTAAATCTCGGTCAGAGCTGAGATGGTGCAAGGCCAATCTCAAAAAGCTCACTAAGGAGAAAGATGCCCTCAAACTTCTTAATGGGCAAAAAGAAGAGGAGATCAAGGACGTTCGAGCTGAATTGGCAACAGCTCATACAGAGCAGACCGACCTGATTAAGCAGGTAATGTAAATTTTTGGAAGCTAGATATATTAATTCGGGAATGATGACTAACACTTTGATCCTGCAGGTTCAGCAGAAGGCTAAAAAGATTGAGCAATTTTGTGAGGAGGCCAAGATGATGAAGGCGGAGACTTTTCGGTAGAAGAAAAACTTGGACCGCCTCGCCTTGGAGAAAGATATTGCTCGAGCCTAACGGTCATTGGCCGAATGTCGACTCCAAAGCATGAAGGAGGAAAGCTCAACCTGAGCTAAGAAAATTGAGGAGTTCGATGCTCGGTTGGTCGTCGAACTTGCAAAGGCCATGTCTGAGGCAGAAAAGGTAAAGGCTGAAGCGGAGGCGATCTTGGCCGTTTATCGGGATGATGTTGAAGCTGCTCAAGTTCAAGCAAAGGAAGTGGTTGACACCACTCAGTCACGATCATAATGGGTCATTGAGTATGCCAAGTATCAGTCTCGAAGAGAGACTCTTCAGGAGATCCATGCTCACGACTTCGACCTTGTTGTCGATATCGAGAACGCAAAATAGTACTCGAGGACAAATCCAAAGAGTTTCTCTCTTCTGATGATTATGATTCTGGGAGCACGAGTGGATCTGAGAGTGGAGAGGATTCTGATGACGAAGACGCAACTTTCAAAGAAAATTAGGCAGTTAGGATTTTTCCCCTTTTTTTGTTTTTGAATCTTTTGTGTAGGATCATGACCGATCCATGTAAATATTTTCATGTATATATAAAATGTTTCCTTTCTTATCTTGACTTTTTCCTTGCGAAAATTTTGTTTGTGAATCCAAAACTCAGGCAACTTGATCGAAATCGGACTAATACGGTCTATAATCGAGTGAGTAATTGCTCGAACTCGAAGTAGAAGAAACCTTAGGTTTTAGTTGAGTGAGGATGGATTCTCTAACTCAAAAAATATAATGGCCCTTAGGCTCTTGAAGTGGGCCAATATGGCCTCAAAAGAGCAGCTTTTCCCTTTTCGACTTAAATTTATAAAAATTTATTATTCCTTAGCACGAGGTAAATTTGTACCCATTAGGATTTTCGAGGGTTGGTGTTATCGAAACCTTTTACTTTGTTATGCCTTAGCATAAGTTAATTCGAGAGTTAGAACAATTAGGTACCCCTTAAGTGTTTTTGAGGGTTGATGCTATCGAAACCTTCGTAATTGTACCGAGGGTATCCCCTTTTAACGGTTTTGTAAAAATATTAGAAGGCTTATTTTGTTACGGAATTAGGACGTCTCCGAACCGTGTCAGTTTGGCCATAGCCTTTAACTTTGAGATTTTCCCTTTGGGGTTGTTTCTTAATTAATTTCGAACTTGTTCGAAGCGTCAGTCCCCAAGTGGGGTGGCCGTAGCCTATTAAAATGAGAGTTTCCTTTTTAAGGTCTTATAATCTTGAAGTTTAATAATTCGAGCATGTCAAATTTTGGATGGCAGTACCCGAATATGGGGTTGATTGTTCGAGTTTTAGTTGCAATCGGCACTTGAGCCAGTTTCCGCAATAGATCATAAGTATAAAATTGTAAAGTAGAAATTACATTAAGGCATGGAACATCTGGTAAGGAAAAAATACTTCTTTTAATATATCATTCATGCGTACATGTTTTTCCATTAGGTCTCGAGTAATCCACATGGACACGGTTCATTTGACCGTTTAGCCCTTTACAAAATTTACCTATTGTTGACACGAAGTATTTTCCTTGAAAACGTAACATCCGAAAGGTGATGCCCCCCAGTATTCGAGGTTGATTGTAAAGAAGCCTCGGATACTATTGAATTTCTCTAGGTTAGCACGAGTAATGGTTGCCTCATCAAAAACCTTGCCCAAAAAACCTATTTGGGATAAAAACCAATCAAAGAGAAAAAGAGTGCAATACGTGCTTTCAGACCTAAGGACTTCATTTTTGGAGAGGACTTCGATACCTTCGATACCTTCAATTGAACATCTACAACAAGTTAGTATAAAATACAAATGGAAAAGGAGAAGGTCATACCTTAGCAATAATATCATTTGAGGAGTGATATGTTTCAATTATTTGGCAATTGTTCGCCATTCACCGTGCCAAGTTTATAAGATCTTTTTTTGACGATATCGAGGACCTGATACGATCCCTCCAAGTTGGGACCGAGATTTCCTTTATTTTTGTCTCAAGTGTTGATGGTGACTTTTCTCAGAACTAAGTCCCCAATTTCGAAGTGTCAAAGATTGGCTCTTCGATTGTACTATCTTTCAATCCGCTATTTTTGGGCGGCCATTCTAACAAAAGAGGCTTCCCATTTTTCATATAGCAACTCGATGCTTGTATTCATAGGCTCGCGGTTTAACTCTTCTGTTGTGTATCAAAACCTGACTCTAGGTTCCCTAACTTCGACCATTATCAGAGCTTCGATGCTATATACTAAGGAGAATGATGTTTCCCCCCTACTGGATTTTGATGTTGTTCGATACGCCCAAAGGACTTCGGGCAACATTTCTCTCTATTTTCCCTTAGCGTCATTCAATCTTTTCTTTAGATTCTGAATGATGGTCTTGTTGGTCGACTCGGCATGTCCGTTCCTACTAGGATGATACGGCATCGACAAGATCCTCTTTATTTTGTGACCTTTGAGGAACTTGGTTATTTTGCTACCTATGAATTATTTTCCATTGTCGCATACGATATTGGCGAGTATCCTGAATCGGCATATGATGTGATCCCAGATGAAGTCTATAACTTCTTTTTCTCTAACTTTCTCGAAAGCATGTGCTTCAACCCACTTAGAGAAATAGTCAATCATAAATAAAATGAATTTAGCTTTACCTGGAGCGGTGTAGAGGGCCGACAATATCCATTCTCCATTTCATGAATGGCCATGGGGATAGGACCGAATGAAGTTGCTCTTCGTGCTGTGGATTATCGGTGCATGTCTTTGGCATTTGTCACATTTTCGGACAAATTCCTTAGTATCTTTTTCCATATTGGACCAATAATACCCCGCTCTGATGACTTTGTGAGCTAGTGATTCGACATTGGAATGGTTCCCGCAAGTACCTTATGAATTTCTCATAGGACGTAGTTGGTGTCTCCCGGACCCAAACATATTTCGAATGGTCCATCGAACATCCTTCTGTATAATGATCCATCTTCGGCCAATGTGAATTGTGCAGCCTTTGTTCGCAGAGTCGTCGATTCCTTAGGGTCCAATGGAAGCTTCCCATTTTTTAGATACTCGATATATTTGTTCCTCCAATCCCAAGTTAGGCTTGTGGAGTTTATTTCAGCGTGGCCTTCTTTGATTACTGACTTTGAAAGTTGCACGACAGTCCCTTAGTTAATTTCATCATCTTCGATTGATGACCCTAAATTTGCAAGGGCATCGGCCTCACTGTTCTGCTCTCGAGGTACATGTTGTAGGGTCCATTCTTTAAACCATTGTAGAGTTATTTGCAGTTTGTCCAAGTACCTTTGCATTCGATCTTCTAGAAGCTCGAAGGTCCTTTGACTTGGTTAACCACAAGTAGGGAATCATATTTAGCCTCGATGACCTTTGCTCCTTAACTTTTAGCCAGCTCGACACCTGCAATCATGGCCTCAAACTCGGCCTCATTGTTAGTCAACTTAGGGGTTTTGATAGATTGTCAAATTGTATTTCCTGTGGGCGGCTTTAAAATTATGTCTATCCCGGACCCCTTCACATTTGAAGCACCATTTGTGAAAACTGTCTACACCCCCGAAGACGTACAGGTTTTTAACAAAAGTTCCTTTTTGACCTCGGGTATGAGGGCTGGAGTGAAGTCAGCCACCAAGTCTGCTAGAATTTGAGACTTGATGGCTGTTTAGGGTTGATACTCGATATCATACCCACTGATTTGGACGGCCCATTTAGCCAATTGGCCAGAGAGTTCAAGCTTGTGTACAATGTTACAAAGAGGGTAGGTGGTCACCACACATATTTGGTGGCACTAAAAATACGGTTTTAATTTCCTAGAGGCACTTATTAGAGCAAACGCTAATTTTTCTAAGTGTGGGTACTAGGTCTTGGCTTCACCTAGAGTTCGACTAACATAGTAAGTAGGAAATTACGTACCTTGCTCTTCTCAAACTAGGACACCACTTACCACGATCTCCAAGACTGCTAAATATAAGTAGAGTCGATCGTCCACTTTCGGGGTATGAAGCAATGGTGGGCTCTAAAGATATCGCTTTAACTCTTGCAACGCCTATTGGCATTCCGGGGTCCAAGCAAAATGTTCTTCTTTTTTAGCAGTCTTGTGACTTCGATCTAAAAACCTTGAGATGAACCAGCCTAAAGTGGCTATCCGCCCTGTTAATGTTTGTATGGCCTTAACACTATGTACCATTGTGATGTCTTTGATTGCCTTTATTTTATCAGGTTTGATCTCGATTCCCCAATTTGGCACCATAAATCTGAGGAACTTGCCCGAACCGATCTCGAATGCACATTTCTCAGGATTGAGCTTCATGTTGTATTTTCTCAATATGTTTAAAATTTCCTGCAAATGTATCAAATGGTCCTCTGCGCGTAGGGACTTAACAAGCATGTCGTCAATATATACCTCCATTAATTTACCTATTTGTTCTTCAAACATTTGATTCACTAGGCCTTGGTAAGTAGCACCAGCATTTTTTAGCCCAAACGGCATTACATTATAATAGTTGGTGACATACTTAGTGATGAAGGAAGTCTTTTCCTGATCATCCGGGTTCATTTGAATTTGATTGTACCCAGAATAGGCGTTGAGAAAACTAAGGATCTCATGGCCGTCTGTGGCATCGATCATGCAATCGATATTCGGCAGAGGAAAAGAGATTTTGGGACATGCTTTATTCTTTATTATCTACGCACATTCTAAGTTTGTTCCCCTTTTTAGGGACTATAACTACATTTGCTAACCATTCAGGATATTTTACTTCCCGAATGGATCATATTTTGAGAAGTTTAGTTACCTCGTCCTTGATGAATGCATGTCTTACCTCGGACCGGGGCCTTCTCTTTTGTTTTAGTGGTCTGAACTTCGGGTCCAGGCTCAATCAATGTGTTGTAATCTCCGGTGGGATCCCTGCCTTATCTAGATAGGACCAAGTAAAACAATCCATGTTATTTAAAAAGAATTGAACGAGTTTTTTCTTGAGCTCAGGAGTTAACCCCGTGCCCAGGTATACCTTTCAATCAGGAAGATGCTCGATCAATACGATGTGTTCTAGCTCCTCGACCATTGACTTCGTTGCATCAGAATCATCGGGGATATGAAGGTTCAAGGTATCATAAAATCTTCATCCTCGAAGATCTCCTACGCCTCCGATGGGGCCAAGGCCGGTACTATGGTTGCTATTTGACTTCATGTTTTCCCTTCAGCTCAAATTCCTTTGCTGCAGAAAGCGCCAATACTGGTATTACTTCATCGATTGCAAAAATGTCTTTGGCGGTGGGTTGTCGTGTACACAATTTTGATTCCTTTCGACATCGGGAAATTCAAGAATTGATGGAGCATCGAAGGTATTGCCCTAATATTATGAATCCAAGGTCTTCTGAGCAGTGCATTGTATCTCATACCACCTTCAATTACATAGAACTTGGTCTCCTGGATAGTCACGGCCACTTTTACTGGCAACATGATTTCCCCTTTGGCAGTTTCACTTGCCATGTTGAAATCATTAAGCACTCAAGATGCAGGCACGATTTGATCCTGGAGGCCGAGTTGCTCTACGACCCTCGATCGAATAATGTTTGTCGAGCTACTTGGATCAACCAACACACATTTAACTTGAATTTTATTCATAAGGATAGATATTACCAATGCGTTGTTATGAGGCTGTTAGATCCCTTCTGCATCCTCATCGTTGAAAGATAAGGTATCTTCTGGTAAGTAGTCCTTGATGCGCTTCTCCCTTATGATTATCACTTTGGTGCATTTAAATATCGGGCCTTATGGAATATCGACCCCACCAACGATCATATAAATCATGTGTTGCGGTTGTTCCTGTTTGCATCCCTATCTCTGAAGTGATTTTTAGCTCGGTCACTCAAGAACTATCGAAGGAGACCCTCATTGAATAAATGATCTACCTCATACCTTAACTGTCTGCAGTCTTCGGTTTTGTGACCATGAGTTCTATGGTATTTGCACATTTGATTAGGGTTTCTTTGGGTTGGATCGATCTGTAAGGGTCTAAGCCACCTAGTATCCTAGATTCGTCCAATGGCTGATACAATACCTGATGCATTGATGCTGAAGTTGTATTCTGATAACATTGGCGCTTCTTTAGGCTCGACATGTTTATCAAAGCCACCCTCACTCATGATCCCTCAGAAGTGTTTTCCTCGATCATTCCTTCGATCATTTCGAATGGGACTACATCCCGGTCCATTATTTCTACGATCTGCACTATATGGTTGGTACCGATCTCTATTTGATCGGTGCTCTCTTTTGACGTCCCTTTGAACTCTGCCGTCGAATCTATATGGGTAGACACAACCTGAAGGGGCTCCAAACTGATCATCCTCGACCCTGATATTTGACTGGTATCGATTATGTATTTAGCCCAGGTCACTACTGGATATTCAGTCAAATTCTGCTTTAGTTGCCGTGATGCTACCGAACTTCACTCATTAAAACCTTAAGTTGAGGCTTGGACAGCCCAATCATCGGTGACCCGGGGTAGGTCCATGTGTTCCATTTGGAACAGAGATACGAATAACGAATTCCCTTAGTATTTTATTGTCCTTTTGTCTCACTTTGAAGAGGTCCAACTTCCTAGTCGCAACCTTTATTGCTTTGGCGTGTGCCTTTACAAATGAATCAACAACCATGGTGAAAGAGTCAATGGAATTGGGTGGCAAATGTGGTAACATATCATTGCCCCCTTCGATAAAGTTTCCCCAAACTTCTTCAACAGAACAGATTCAATTTCATCATCTTCAAAGTCATTTCCTTTTATTGCGTAGGTATAAGAAGTGACTTTCCCATTAAGAGCAGTGGTTCCATTGTATTTGGAAATTTCTGGCATGCGGAACTTCTTTGGAATGGGCTTTGGAGCCTCACTTGGGGGAAAAGACTTCTGCACAAACTTCTTCGAATCCAAACCCTTTAGAATCGGGGGTGCTCCCAGTATTTGGTCAACCCGTAAATTGTCTACCTTTTTGTCATTAGCCTCGATTTTCTTCTCCTGATTTGATCAGTATAATTATCTCATTGAGCATCTTCATTATGGCGGGGTCAGTTCCCGATCCATTATCATTCAATTTCTCCTGTACAGGTTCGACCTTATGAACAACTTCCTGTAATGTATCGAGTTCGATCTGCTTGGTGCTCGATTCTAATTTTGGAGTTACGCTATCGCAGCTTGCTGATTCTGTAACATTTCAAATATCATTCGAAGGCTAATCCCGCCTTCTTCATCACTTTGTGCATTCTAATCGGCTATTCGGGCATCTCTGCGGATGCTATTTTGAGGGTTGGCACCTAAATTTCCATGAATGGCGATACGAGAACTAATATCGATTGGATCTATGGCCCGTGGTCCATCGGGATTGACTGGAGGTACTCTATTTCCCGGGACAACTATGTGTTCGTTCTCACCATGAAAACCAAGGCC
Organism: Nicotiana glauca; assembly: GCA_026770625.1. Classification (NCBI taxonomy): domain Eukaryota; kingdom Viridiplantae; phylum Streptophyta; class Magnoliopsida; order Solanales; family Solanaceae; genus Nicotiana; species Nicotiana glauca. Next base: position 42,063 of record MU779347.1, on the reverse strand, counting down.
AACGTCTGTGTGAGTGGGTGCTGCTTTAGAGTTTAACATGTTAATTACTAAAATCAAAGACACTTACAAGAACAAGCATAAAGAAGTGTGTATTATGAGGATTAATTACTAGGCAATCACTATTATCCTAGCCCTACGGTGGGCGCCAAACTATTTACCCTAAAATTTGGAACAATTAAACTTATAGTGTGGTTTTAAGGATATGTGATTTCACCTAATACTATTTGATAAATGTAAATATTAACAATGGGAATTGACAAAAAATAAAGCAAATCGATGTTGTAAGGTAATTAAGCTCTCGAGCTCGTATGCCCTCTGATAGAATATATGAGTCCACCAAACTATATAGAGACCAGGTCCTATATGAGTTTCCTACTAAGAATGCTAATGTAATAGAAGTAAAGAGAATAGGGAGTTTTTACGTGGAAAAATCCCTACTCAAGGGGGTAAAAAACCCACGACCTACACTGGTAGGATTTCAACTTTACTATGAGCAACTTTAGATTACAACCTATATAATCTAGGAATTAAAATCTGAATCCTTCACTAACTTGTAATACACTATTACAAGCTACTTTGCAATACACCTATTACAAAGACTTCAAATCATGACTAACTCTAGTCACGACACAAACACTAAAGGTGTATGGTTTACAAGAGGTTCCTAAGTAACGTTTCTAGATAAGCAAAGTAGGAATTACAATGAAGAACAATTATAAAGTTACAACTCAACTAAGGACATACAAGATATTTGTTGTAGGAACTGGTCCATAGTAGTGTTGTTCATTGTTCTTGATGCACTTGAGAATTGAATACTTGAAAGATGAATTGTTGGTGTGCTTGAATGAATTCTCAAGTGTTCAGGTGATGTTTTTTTGTAATTCTCTTGTTAATACAACTTAGCTTACATCACTTGAATGATGTAATCACTTGGTTGGTCAAAGGGGAGTGACTGCAGTACTGAGCATCATTGTTTGTGTGTACAGTGCAGCTGTAGATAGTTGACTTTTGTACTATGTTGTCAAGGAAACTCAAGGGGATCAGGTCCCTGCGTTGATCCTTTATCTTCTGAAGACATAGCAACTCACATTAGCTGGAGTCCCTTGATTTGTGTTGTGAACCAAGTGTGTCAGGTTCCTTATCTGGTTCTTTGACAGTAAGTTTGTTAGATCATCAAAACATAAAACTAAGGTACTATAACCCCATCAATTTCCCCATTTTGATGATGACAAACATAGAAATTGATAACATATGTTTAGAGCAAAATAAACCAGATGAAGTAACAGGAACTTTAAATGTTTCCCCTGACTTTATGCTTCCCCCTTAATCAGATCCATGTTTCAATTATACTTCCCCGTTTTGACATCATTAAAAATACACAAGCAAGTAATCATCAAAGAAGTCTAGCTATCCAACTCATGCCACATATGTGCACACAACATGATAGAAAAGAGAAACAGATAAACATAAGCATTAAATAGCAAAAAAGGATAGTTTTTATAAAACATAAGCCTTTGCTATTACAGCAAAGGCAGAATTTGGACTGTTATCAGCAGCAGTAGTACAAGTACCTTCCATCCACACCATAAAAGAAAAACAAAACCAAATGTCATATTCATTAAAACAAATTAGATAATCCAGAAACTGGTCACTGAAGGGTTAGCCTAGGGGACACTAGAAGGAAGGGGCTTAGAAGCTACAACAAGGGTGTTGAGAACGAGATCAATTCGGGCATTGGCCAAGATTTTCTCTGTGAGCAGTTTCTCCTTCAGGTTCTCCACTTGTTGCCTGAGATCAGCATTTTCTTTGGTCAGGCGAGAAATCTCCTCGTTTGACCATGGTGCCCCTTGGGCTTGCTGACTCTCCAGTATGGCATTCCTTGCCTTCAGCTTCCTAATATCCTCAGTAGCATTATTCTGGGCATTGATAAGCTGAGAGATTGTTGAAGTGCTTCCTACCCTTCCTCTTTTTTCAACACATTCACATTCTTCCAAAGTAGTTTGGGAGAAAGTTTGCTTCTTGGTCCCTATCTTGGGTTGTCCCAAAGGCACATCGAAGAACTTAAAAACATGCATGAGAAGAAATCCATACGGAAGGTTATGGTTTCCATCTTTGAACGTTGCCACCGTTTGCATGTGCTCAATCATGATGGTCGGCAAGTTTACAGCTCGGAACCCATCTAGTGCTTCCATCAAATATAGATCAGACTTAGAAGTGATGGATCTTCTCTCAGCACGGGGTAAAAGAGCCATGTTTATGAACTCAAACTATAGTTGATAAATATGAAGCAGAGATTTTTTGTGAACCTGTTCCCCCCGCTGGACTGCGCCTTCCTTCATAATAGCATTCCTAAAATTTGACCCAGTCACATTCTTGACAGAGGACATACCATCAGTAGTGACCTTAAGAATGTCCCCAAGTAGAGCAGTATCCAACACAATATCAACTCCATTGACCAAAGCATATATATGATATGTTTCAACAAGAAATGGGTCTACATAGAAACTTTGGACCTCATCCTCATAGACTTTGGGCACATCCACCTTGAACAGATGGTCCCACTGTTGAAACTCGACCATGTCTATTAATTTCCTTATGCCGGCCGTTTCAGAGATTTGTGGGTCAAAAGTACGACCCACAGAACCTTCTAGTACCTCAACCGTTCCTTAGCAGACATACTCTCACGTTTCACTCTCCTTGCAGAATCTGGTTCCCTCACATTTTCCACTTTTCTATTCCCAGACTTCTCACTCAAGTTTCCCTTTCCACTTGACTTTACTAAGACATCCTCATCAGACAAGGACTGTTCATCCACTACTTGTTTCAATTTCTCACTACTTTTCACTGACTTTGAACTTGGCGTAGCAACACCTTCTATTGAAGCAGATCATTTCTTTTTTTGAGACCTTTAAACTAAGGAACTTGGTTCCTCTGATGCTTCCCCATCCACTTCCACCACAAGAATGCTCTTGTCACATACAACTTCTCCATTTTACACCAGCCTCTTCTTTTTTTCTTGCTACCTTTTTGACTCTTCTGCAAGGTAGACTCAAAAGCCTCCTTTGCCTGTAACCTAGTGGTAGGTCGCCTAGGATAGGCCTCAGGAGTAGCTACAGGCCTCCTTCTGGCAATGAAAGCATCTAGAGAGACATTGTCCTGATCTTCTTCATCACTAGACTTTATGATAGGTGCCAAAATTTCCAGAGGCTCAGCAATGAAGTGAGGAGAAGGACCAGGCTCAAAACTGACCTGGGAAGAGGATCTGTGACCTGTTTCCTCATAAGAGGGTCAGGTCCTTCAAGAAGGATCCTAGTAGTTTCTTGTAATGCAGAGTTTTCAAAGAGCACCATAGCTCCTTCTACCACTAACAACTATGTTTTTTTCATCTGAGACTCAGGCACTGAAGAGGTGACCCCATACACAATACCCTTCGCGGAGATGGTTAAAATGTTTTCTATCCCTCCTTTCTCTAGAGATTCCATGGGAGAAACAAACTCTGAGACAGGGGTACTAGAAGACTGATCAATACAAACCTCATAAACTTTTTTGACTTGTGGATTCTCACTTTGCTTTCTATCTTTGTTGTGTTCTATGAAAATCTCAATCGATGGAGATGAGGGAATATTAAGATTTGGGGTTTCTGAGTTCTCAACATCTTGAGAGAGAGAGAAGGTTCTGAGGTAGTGATGGGAGAAATAAAAGGTGAAGGGAAATCAATTTTAGCCGCTCCAGGTTCAACATTTGTGGAGACAAGAGGGTTGACAGAGATGACATTGGGAGCGATCAAGTTGAGGGTCTTCTCAGAAGGTGAGGAAAGAGTTGTTTAGTTTTCAGCCATGGCAGATGAGGTTTGAAAGTCCTGGAGAGAAAGGGAAGAGAGGGAAATAGAGAGAGAATGAGAGGGATGATATTTCAATAGTGCTGAGAGGGCTTTAATGTTAGAAGAGACAATTATGAGGGAGAGAGAAGGAGAAACCGGTTCTGAAACAGTGGTAGTTTTGTAGGGAGTTGCAACGTTTCAAAGGGAAATAAAGAGATTTGAATGAAAAGATGTGATATACAGGGTCTGGAAAGGTAGATGACATGGCAGTCGATTTTTACTTCCTTTTAAGACATGTATGAAAAAGCACAAGGCTACTAACATGTGGTACAAGAACCAGGTTCTTGACATGTCTCTTAAAATTTTTAATCCTCTTTTACCACTCATGCAAAGTGTTTACAGCTTCTATGATCATAATGTGTGTCTACTTATAAGGGTATAGAAGTGTGTTAGACTTGGCCAGAAAACACTTTCACTAATATTACTTGAATGTGACTTTCATAGCCAACTGATAGGAATCAAGTTCTCAATTAGGTTTTATTAGCCCCAGCTCCAGCCTATTTCTCTCAAAATGTTCTATGCTCAGTGCTTTGGTGAAGATATCTACAATTTGGCCTTCTGTACTATAGAAGTTCATATAGATAAGCCTTTTCTCCATATTGTCTTTGAGAAAATGATGTCTTATATCAATGTGCTTTGTTCTTTCGTACTGAACTAGGTTCTTGGCCATGTTGAGTGCACTGGTGTTGTCACATAAGAGAGACAGACAATCAATGTACATACCAAAATCTTCCAATTATTGTTTAATCCATAGTAGCTGAGCACAGCAGGAAGTTGTAGCAACATATTCTGCTTCAGTTGTTGAAAGAGCAACTGAGTTCTACTTCCTTGTGCCCCATGAGATAAGACATGATCCTAGAAAGTGAGCTATTCCAGAAGTACTTTTCCTATCCATAAGATAACCTGCATAGTCAGCATCAGCATACCCAATAATATTAAAATTATCACCTGAAGGGTAGTACAGGACCAGGTCCTATGTTTCCTTAAGATATCTCAAAATTCTCTTGGAAATCTTCAGATGAGATTCCTTGGGATTTGACTAAAACCTTGCACATAGCCCCACACTAAAGACAATATCAGGTCTGCTGGCAGTGAGGTAAAGAAGAGACCCAATAATGCCTCTATACATGGTTTGATTTACAAGAGATCTAGATTCATCGATGTCCATTCGAGTAGCAGTAGCAATGGGAGTGTCAATTACTCTTGATGATTCCATATCGAACCTCTTCGGAAGCTCCTTGATGTATTTCTGCTAGCAAATGAATGTACCCTTTATGGACTGCTTCACTTGAAGACCCAAGAAGAAGTTTAACTCACCCATCATGCTCATCTCAAACTCACTTCCCATGAGTTTGGCAAATTCTTCACACGGGGAATCAGTTGTTGCCCCAAAAATGATATCATCAACATATACTTGAACGATGAGCAGGTTCCTCCCTCGTTTCTTCAGGAACAAAGTGTTGTCAATTTTTCCTCTAGTAAAACCATTTTCTAAGAGAAAATTTGACAGTCTTTCATACCAAGCTCGAGGATCTTGCTTCAACCCATATAATGCCTTCTCCAATTTGGACACATATTCAGGATGTTCATGACATTCAAAACCTGGGGGCTGCTTCACATAAACTTCTTCCTTAAGGAATCCATTCAGAAATGCACTTTTGACATCCATTTGGAATAGAGTGAATTCCATATGTGATGAAAAAATGAGAATTTTGATGGCTTCCACGCGAGCAACTGGAGAAAAAGTCTCATCATAATCAATTCCTTCCTCCTGATTGTAGCCTTGAACCACTAGCCTTGCCTTGTTCCTTGTAGTGTTTCCATGTTCTTCAAGCTTATTCCTGAATACCCACCTGGTTTCTATGATGGTTTTGTCTGAGGGTCTAGGTACCAGGTGCCATACCTCGTTCCTTTCGAACTGATGCAACTCATCTTGCATGGCAGTGATCTAGTCTGCATCCTTTAAGGCTTCCTTGATATTTTTGGGTTCTATTTGGGAAAGAAAGGCTGAGAACGCGAGGGAATTTCTGGTTTTTGATCTGGTTTGTACTCCTGAATCTAGAGGGGTAATTATGTTATCAAGAGGATGGGAGCTTTTATGATTCTAGTTGGGCACTTAAACCTCATTTGTAGAGGAGCTGGATAATACTGACTAGTTTCCTTGCATTCTTCTCTCAGCTCCTATGGAGTACTTTGAACTACATCAACCACTCTTTCTTCAGCTTCAGTGGTTGTAATTGTGGTACCTGGTTCCTCTCCAGCTGAAGAGACTGCATTGTCTTCACTTGGCTTCTTTACTTGACTCATCATGTCTGCCTTTCCTTTTGCCATATCAATGACTACACCTGGAACTAGCAATGGATTTCCATATTGATCACCCTTGTTGCTTTTCTTACAAGAAAGGTAGGACTCATCAAAGATTACATGTACACTCTCCTCTACGTACTGAGTTCACTTATTGTAGACCTTATAAGATTTACTTTGAGAAGAATATCCCAGGAAGATTCCTTCATCACTTTTGGCATCGAATTTTCCAAGCTGATCCTTTCCATTGTTGAGAACATAGTATTTGCACCTAAATGTTCTTAAGTAAGTCAGCTTGGGCTTCCTTCCATTCAGCAACTCATAGGTAGTTTTCTTCAAGAGAGACCTGATCATGCACTTGTTCACCAAGTAGCAGGGCAGTGTTGATAGCTTTAGCCCAGAAGTTCTTCGCAATCCCATTATCGATCAACATTGTCCTTGCCATTTCTACAAGGGTTCTATTCTTCCTTTCCACAACTCCATTTTGCTATGGAGTTCTGGGGGCTGAGAAGTTATGGGCAATGCCATTCTCATTGCAAAAATCATCAAACTTGGCATCGTCAAATTCTGTCCCATGATCTGATCTTATACATGCTACTTTTGAATCCATCTTCACTTGAATTTTCTTCACAAAGGCTACATAAACTTCAAATGTCTCATCTTTTGTTCTAAGGAATAGAATCCAAGTGAATCTTGAATAGTCATCCACTATCACAAAAATATATCTTTTCCTCCCCTACTTTGTACTCTCATAGGACCACATAGATCCATATAAAGAAGATCAAGTGGTTTTGAGGTGCTAACATCCTTCTTTGGCTCAAATGAAGATTTCACATGCTTTCCTCTGGCACAGGCATCACAAACTTTGTGCTCCATGAACTTTGATTTGGGCAGACCACGAACCAGGTCCTTCTGAACTAGCTTATTCAGTAGAGAAAAGCTTGCATGTCTCAGTCTTCTGTGCCACAGTTCAGCATCATCATCAACTATTTTCAAGCAACTCAGATCACCACTTTGTAAGGATTCAAAGTCAGCAACGCAGATGTTCTTGTATATTTTGGCCACCAATACCACTTCATCTGTTACTAGATTTGTAACTGTACATATCTTTGACAAGAACTCCACTTTGTTTCCTTTATCACATATTTGAGAAACACTCAGGAGGCATTACTTAAGACCATTGACATAGTACACATTCTCAATTGAGTGAGTGAGTGTTTTCTCAATCTTTCCAGCTCTAAGAATGTATCCTTTTTTCCCATTGCCAAATGATACACTTCCTCCTTGCAGGGCTTTTATTGAAAGAAAGTCCATGGTGTTCCCCGCACGTGCTTTGAGCATCCACTCTCCATGAACCATTATTGACTGCTTCCTTTCACTGCTCCCTACACAAGGAAATCAAGGATTAGATTTAGGCACCCAAGCTAGTTTGGGTCCCTTGTAATAAACAAGAGGATGAATAAGTTCTCTTTTAGTACATGCAGGTAACATGTGTTTTTTGTAAGTGGAACCTGGTCCCTTTTCAGTAGTTACTCTTTCAACAAAAACCTTGTTTTTCTGAAGAGACTGAACCCTGGCTTGGCAATTTTCTTTGAAATGCTCATTGTTCCCACAGTAGGTACACAGCTAGTTATTGGGTACAGTAGATACTTTCTATGAGGGTTGTAAGGAGTTCTCTCCCTTTGAAACCCTATTCCCTTCTTGTTTCCACTACTGTTAACATACATGGGAGTAATAGCATCCGAGGACCAGGTCCACCTGAGTGACTTTTCAAGGTCATTTTTTACTCTTTCCAAATCTGCTTAAAGTTGTCTATTTTTCTCATGTTCAGTCCATAAGCTAATTTTTGCAACATTTAATTCGTTTTCTAGCTTGATATGTGCTTCACTAGCAACTCTTTTTCCTTTGTCAGTTTTTCCAGACACACATTCTGCTTTAAGTTCCTCTATTATTTCCTTCAAATCTATATTCACAACTAAAAGGTCATCTCTTTCTTGTTCTAAAGTATCAATTTTCTCCACTAGGTCATTCTTTTCTTTATTGCAATTTTCAATGGTTTATTTTAGATCAACAGCTACTACCATCAAATCATCTCTTTCATGTTCTACACTATTAATTTTTTTTAGTTAGAACCACCTTTTCACTTTCCAAATTGCTTATAGTTTCCTTCAGATCAACTACACAGATTAGCAAATCATCTCTAGTTTGTTCAGCATCTCCTAACTCAATGGTTAAGGCATCCTTATCATCTACAAGACTATGATAGGCATCAATTAACACATTTGCTAATGACATGAGTTTTAGGAGAGTAGGATTTCATATTTCTCTGAACATCCCTAAAGTTTACCTCATCATTGTCAGATTGAGCCATCAAAGCAAATATTGAATTATATTCATTTGATTCGCTCTTAACTGCCATCATAGAGTTATCACCTACATCAGTTTCTTTTTCAAACTCACTAGAGGAATCTCCCCATGCTGCAAGATCTTGCTTCACAACATTGTCAGCAGCATTCTTTCTCTTGAAGCATTTGTCAGGAACTAGGTTCCTCTTTGTTGCTTTATCAGGGTTGTACTTGAAGTGTTCTTACTTTAGGAGAGGGCAATCTTTGATGAAATGCCATGGATTTCCACATTTATGGCAAAGGTCATAATTCTTTTGTCTGTTGGAGCTGCCTCTCTTTGGTATCCCTCCATTTCTTCTGACCATCTTCTGAAACCTTTTGGTTAAGTAAGCCATGTCACTATCCTCCTCATTTGAGTCATTGCTTTCAGCTTTGAGAACCATATTCTTTTCCTTCTTTGGTTCTCTTCTTTCACTGTTCTTTTTCTTCTTCATTTCGTGGGTTTTTAGATTTCCAACTAGCTCATATGTGGTTAGCTTCTGGAGATATTTTGCTTTAGTAGTGGCATTCAATTTACTCTCCCATGAACTGGGCAGAATGCTGAGAATTTTCCTCACGAGCTTGTTCTTAGGAATAATTTCACCAAGCGAGTGTAGCTCATTTATGATGGAAGTGAATCTTGTGTGTCTTGAATAGATTCATCATCCTTCATTCTGAAGAGTTCATACTCAGTGGTAAGCATGTCAATCTTAGATTGCTTTACTTGAGTGGTTCCCTCATGAGCTGTTTGCAAAGCTTTCCAAATCTCCTTGGCAGATTGACAAATGGAGATTTTGTTGTATTCGTCAGGTACTATGCCACACGCAAAAAATTTCTTGGCACGAAAATTTTTCTCCACAACTTTCCTATCTACATCATTGTATTCTTTCCTGGTTTTTTGCAGTCTCACTGGAGGGTCTCTGACCTTCTTTGTTGGGACATAAGGACCATCACAAATAACATCCCATAACTCAGAATCTTCTGCCATGATAAAATCATGCATTGTTATCTTCCACCATCCATAGTATTTCCCATTGAACCTGAGTGGTCTATACGTAGACTGATCTTCTTCGAAATTTGGTGGAGCATCCATGTAGATCCTTTTTATGGGTTAACCTTTTAGAAAGAACCCGCCTTGATACCAATTGATAGAATATATGAGTCCACCAAACTATATATAAACCAAGTCCTATATGAGTTTCCTAATAAGAATGCTAATGTAACAGAAGTAAAGAGAACAGGGAGTTTTACGTGAAAAAATCTCTGCTCAAGGGGATAAATAAAGCACGACCTGCACTGGTAGGATTTCAACTTTACTATGAGCAACTTTAGATTATAACCTATACAATCTAGGAATTAAACTCTTAATCCTCACTAACTTGTAATACACTATTACAAGCTACTTTGCAATACACCTATTAAAAAGACTTCAACTCATGACTAACTCTAGTCACAACACAAACACTAAAAGTTTATTGTTTACAATGGGTTCCTAAGTAATGCTTATAGATAAGCAAAGTAGGAATTATGATGAAGAACAATTACAAAGTTACAACTCAACTAAGGACATACAAGATACTTGTTGTAAGAACTAGTCCATAGTAGTGTTGTTTTTGTTCTTGATGCACTTGAGAATTGAGCACTTGAAAGATGAACGGTTGGTGTGCTTGAATGAATTCTCAAGTGTTCAGGATGTTTTGTTGTAATGCTCTTGTTAATACAACTTAGATGACATCACTTGAATGATATAATCACTTGGTTGGTCAAGGGGGAGTGACTGCAGTACTGTTTGCGTGTACAGTGCAAGCAGTCACTTTCCAGCTGTAGACAGTTGACTTTCGTACTATGTTGTCAGGCAAACACAACGGGATCAGATCCTTATGTTGATCCGTTATCTTCTGAAGACATAGCATCTCACATTAGCTGGATTCCCTTGATTTGTATTGTGTCAAGTTCCTTATCAGGTTCTTCGATAGTAAGTTTGTTAGATCATCAAATCATAAAACTAAGGTACTGTAACCCCATCACCCTGGAGCAGGTTAATGCAAGAATAGTAAAAGATATAACAAGCTGGTGAACAATAATATAAGCTAGAAAGTGTTGTATTGATTTGATATTCGTGAATGTAAGATGTGTACAAAATGATTAGGATCTCCGTTATATAGTAGAGGAATCCTATTTATGGCACAATTCTAACTACGGAAGTAAATCCCATGGTTAACTAGATAATCACCTTTGATTTGATATGTTCCGAGATTTACGCCCAGATCTTCGGCCAATCACGGATATCTCGCCTTTCCGTTATTGAGCTTTGCTCGAAGTCTGTCATATTTGGTCTCAATCACTGTTGGCCTCGATCTCGACATGCACCTCTATCCTTGGACTTGATACCTCGTCTTAGTGCTCCGGTCAGATCCATTACCAGGCTAACCCTTGATGCAGTTTCCGTGTCTCGATCAAATAGCACAATCGAGTGGTCCCGGTTTTAACCGTATACAAAGTTCATAGTTAAAGTTTGCCCCAATATTCAGTAATTTTATGGTGCGACGGAACTGATCAAAGATCCTCAAAATGTTCAGCTGCTGAAAGGAGTTTGAGATATATTTAATTTACATGATGTTGTTTGTTTCTGACATTGAATTTAAGGAAGAAAGATTACTTTTGAAACTTCTAATCTTAAATATGTCATAAGATTTGTGTAAATATTAAACTTTTAAATCTTGTAATTTTAAACATGATTTAATATTTATGTGATTATAAAATCTTCTCATTAAGCCTAATAATATATTTAAAATTAAATATAAAAAATAGTGTCACGTAGGGTGTGTTTGGCATGAAGGAAAATATTTTCTGAAAAATATTTTTCAATTTTTCCATGTTTGGTTGTCTTAAATATGTTTGAAAATATTTTTCTCTAAACTCATTTTTCTCCAGTTAGAGGAAAATACCCTATCAAGAGAAGGGAAAACATTCCCCAAACTCCTTCTCAACCTTCCCCACCCTATTCTCCATCCCTAGGGGTATTCATAAAAATCCGAAAACCAAACCAAACCGACCAAAATAACTACTTTTTGGTTTGATTTGGTTTGGTTTTGGTTTTGAATTTTAAAACCGATAAAATTTGGTTTGGTTTTGGTTTTAATAAAAAAAACCGAAAAAACCCAAACCAAACCAACTATAGAAGTAGCTATTTCAAATTTATCATTACACCTATATGTATATTTTTGTAAAAAGTTTCTAAAATTTTATGGTATACGTTAATCGTTTGCACTTTTAGTACAATTCATTGCTTTTATATTCTAGTTTAATTAGTAGTTTTCTTTCGCTAAGCATAAGAATTCATTTCATGTTAAAATAATCTATTTTTAATTGAGTCCTTAAGTTATTCATCATTGTTGGATTCAATTATCATCAATATCGTGGTAAATGATAGATTTCTCAAAGGATAAATAATTTGATAGTGTTATGCTGAAAATGTAGTCGCCGGAATATATTGATAGTGTATGTTTCATATTTAAGAAAAATCGATAGATAACCACACACAAAAACCGAAAACCCGACAAAACCCAACATAAACCGAATCGATTAAAAGCTGACTTAATTGGTTTGGTTTGGTTTTAATATTTGATAAATCGACATGCTTGGTTTGGTTTCTTTTAGGAAAAACCCGATCCAAACCGAACCATGAAAACCTCTACACATCCCCATCCACCCCCCACCCCCACTCCAAACCCACCTCCAACCGGCGCCCCACCCTCTCAACCCCCATCCCCACCCTAAATAAAAATATTATTAATAGTAGTACTTTCTTTTCATATTATAGATATTTTTTTTTATTTATGATATAAAAAGTTTTTTTTTTTTACAAAAAAGTACTTTCTTTTCATATAATAGATATTTTTTTTATTTATGATATAAAAAGTTTTTTTTTTTTACAAAAAAGTACTTTCTTTTCATATAATAGATATTTTTTTTATTTATGATATAAAAAGTTTTTTTTTTTTACAAAAAAGTACTTTCTTTTCATATAATAGATATTTTTTTTATTTATGATATAAAAAGTTTTTTTTTTTTACAAAAAAGTACTTTCTTTTCATATAATAGATATTTTTTTTATTTATGATATAAAAAGTTTTTTTTTTTTACAAAAAAGTACTTTCTTTTCATATAATAGATATTTTTTTTATTTATGATATAAAAAGTTTTTTTTTTTTACAAAAAAGTACTTTCTTTTCATATAATAGATATTTTTTTTATTTATGATATAAAAAGTTTTTTTTTTTTACAAAAAAGTACTTTCTTTTCATATAATAGATATTTTTTTTATTTATGATATAAAAAGTTTTTTTTTTTTACAAAAAAGTACTTTCTTTTCATATAATAGATATTTTTTTTATTTATGATATAAAAAGTTTTTTTTTTTTACAAAAAAGTACTTTCTTTTCATATAATAGATATTTTTTTTATTTATGATATAAAAAGTTTTTTTTTTTTACAAAAAAGTACTTTCTTTTCATATAATAGATATTTTTTTTATTTATGATATAAAAAGTTTTTTTTTTTTACAAAAAAGTACTTTCTTTTCATATTATAGATATTTTTTTTTATTTATGATATAAAAAGTTTTTTTTTTTTACAAAAAAGTACTTTCTTTTCATGATGTAGAAAAAGTATTTTCTTTTATTTCAATAAAATGAGTACTTTATTTTCATGTTATAGAAAGAGTACTTTCTTTTTCAACCAAAAAAAGATATTATCTTTTTAGTTATGGAGCATAAATTTCAACCTTATTTTTGCGTAAAAGAGTTAAGCAGTACATTAGTCTGTTGGGTTTAAGTGAATTTTTAGAAGAATAATTAAATACTTGAAGAAAATAAAGTCTTGAAAACGTTGGGTATTTGAGAGGAGGGGGACAGAGCAAGGTAGCATGGGTATTTGAGAGAAAGGGGGTAGGGATGAGGTAATTAGCATAAAAAAAATATTTTCTACTCTTTAACTACGTACTAAAAAATATTTTTCAAAAAAAAAATTTTCACTCACCAATCAAACAAGGAAATATAAGTGATAAAACTACTCATTTTCTTAAAAAATATATTTTATTTCGTGCCAAACACACTTGTAAAGTGAAACGAAAATAGTAGCAAAATCAACTTTACACCGCTTACGATGCACTTCTTGTTTCTTGCTTGAACTATTTAAGACTTTAAACTAGGGCTACTTTCATTTATAGCATACTATTAAAAATATAATACAAAAATTTTTTATTAATTAATGATTAACAAATACGGCAGTAAAATATTTATACATATAGCAGATTTAATTCAATTCAAATCAACAAGAATCAAGTTGTTTAAAAAGACAGTCCTAGTATTTAATATCTTTCCCTATTATTTTTTTCCATTCCATGACATGTTTTATGATTTCATTTGAAACCAAGCCATCCGTAACAGATTTTTTTCTTTCCATACATGGACCTTTTTATATGATGTAATGTAGCAAATTATACATCTTTATATTCTGATGAAATAAAATACATATATTTTATGAAAAAATTATAATGTATGTTTGTGGTATATATACACTATAAATCATATATTTTTAGGAAAATTGATGTATATATTCATATGTTATTTATAGATGTCTTTATATTTAAATATATAACATTGATTCATTCCATAACAAAATTTTTTCCTTTTTATACATGGACCTTTTTATTCAACTTAATCCTAACAAAATTATATATATTTGTATTCCAATAAAATAAAATACAAATATTTCGTGAAAAAAAAATTATAATGTAAGTTTGTGATATATTATAAATCACGTATTTTTTTTAGAAAAAATCATGTATATATGCATATGTTATTTATACACTTATTTATATTTAAATAGATATTCTTAATTATATTTTGCACTAATATAACATGCATATTTGTATAAATTATCCGTATATAAATAGTATATGTGACATATTTATTTTCTTCTATATACAAATTAGTGACATGTTAATATTTTAGATTAAATTATATGTAAAGTATATGCTAGCAATATACTTTGAATAATATCAATATAATAATGTATTATGATGTATATATATAAGTTATATATATGGTATACATACATACTTACTTACACACACACACACACACACACACATATATATGACATATTGATGGAATATTTACATTGTAAATTATCACAATATAATATACTTGAAATATATTAAAGGTATATTTTGAGTTAAAATAAAATTGTACAGAAAAAAGTTTAAAACTCAAAAAAGAAAAAATATTGAAATTCTCGTTGTGCAGAGAAAATTATTTTTGAGATATTCTGCTTTCAGAATCTTTGATATATTTGGGTAAGTGTTATTTATGGAAGAGAAAAAAGAAATTATGGAAGAGTGAAGAAAAAGAAAATGTAGTAAAAAGTGTATTAATGTAGAGAAATCCCTTAGTTAATGGAGTTATCAATGTGAAAGTGCTAAAAAAATTAAAAATATATGCTATTTTTGAAATAAACAAAGTCTACTATTATTTATGAGAATAGTTCTTAAAAAGGGACGAAGCATGTAAAAATCTTAAACTAATACTACTCAAACTTCCAATATCGTTTCGAGGATACGTGCTTTGAAGAAAAAGAAGAAGAAAATTAAAATATACATATATGCACGTACGTACAAACTCTTTGGAATTGCTCAAATTTGCCCCATATGTCTCCTTTCCTATTATGAAAAATAGGGTCAGTCTTCGCTGCCGATTGGAAAGACTTATGAGCTTCTTAAACTAATTCACTTGCATACTTGGCGCCTATCTAAATCTATGTAATGTTATTGTCAGCGTCCATAAATGAGTTGCTTTTTGCTTCTGATTTAGTATTGGAAATTAAAGCATGTCCTAATTAAATTGTGCACGTCTCTCCACATCTCTTTAAACTTTAAATAAGCTCTTAGCGCCGCTAGCATCACTAAAATAATGTATAAGGTGAAATAGGAATGGACTTGTTGTCTCATCTATACCTAATCATTATTAGTGGAGTAAACTTTTTTTCTTTTATGATTAGCTAGTGTTAACTATATACCTTAATATAATAATCAAGTTAGCTCAAATATTCCCTTCATATATATTGTCATGGGTGGCTTTCCAGCCATGCCCCATGACCACTCGGACGCACCCCGTGGCATCCTGGCAAGCCTCCCAACGCCCAGCATTATGGTCAGCCCCATGGTCTCGGCAGCGCCAAGTGACAATCGCGCATGTGCCTCTGTCGCCCCACCGATAGCCTACGCCAGCGGCTGGCAGATGCCAACAGTGACGCGCGTACAGACAATGTCGCGCGCACAGATCCTGATTAGCTGCTGGATGCCTAGGGGATTATCATATGGAAACTCATAAGGATAGGCCTTAGCCGCCTGTCCGAGGGGGTTACAATAGGAGCCAACCTAGCAATGGTGGCCCTAGCAGAACTAGGGGAGATCGAAGTGCAACCAAATCCAAGACTCCTTCCTCAAGCAACAACAGTGCTGCATCCGTCAACAACAATCAGGGGAGGAAACCCCCTTCAAAATATCGTCATTGCGGCGGGTCACATTGGAACAATGAATGCCCACATATATAGATTAACACTCATCAGACTGTTAAGGGTGGGTCAGATGACGACTTAGACGAAGCAGAACAAGTAGGTGCCTTCAATGCAATTGTTGGATCCATCCCTAATACCTTAGCGTGAACCAGTGCTGGTATCCCTAAGAAGGACTCATGCCCAATCTCCAAGAAAGGGAAAAAGAAGGCGGGTGAGAGGCCTCCTCCTACCCAAGAAAGGACCTTAATGTTCGTCGAAATTAAAGTCAATAGAAAACCCATTCGGGAAATGATAGACACAAGTGCTACCTATAACTACTTAGCCTCAACTCACGTGAAGCTCCTCGGTCTAGTTGTACAAAAGAGTAAGGGTCATGTCAATGCTATCAACTCACCACCCCAACCAGTGGGTGGAATAGCCAAAGAATGCCCATGAAGCTTGGACCTTATGAAGGAAGATTTAACCTACCTCGTCGTAATCATAAATGACTTCGAACTCATAGTGGTATTGGAATTCCTGAGGTAAACCAACACCATACCCGGCCCGTACCATATGCCAGCATGCTCCTGATGATGGGAGCAAACGGGGCCAAGCCACGCATCATACCGTGCATGCTCATAAAGATGGCCGCTGAAAGCATCTCGGCCATGCAGTTGAAGAAGTGAGTCAAAAGACATGAAATTATGGCTCTGGCTACCCTTTGCAACAAGAATCAGAAGTCATATCATCGGCCTCAAATGACCGACGATGCTCCTTAGTATGTGAAGACTCATCAAGCAGACCAATAGGACAAGTTGGACCGCTCATCACAAACGAGACTCTTGGAGCCACTACATTCCCCGAAAGACCTTGGGAAAGTATTTCCCTTAACTTCATCACAGGATTGCCCAAAGTCAGAAACCTTGCATCCATCTTGGTTGTAATAGATCGGTTTTCCAATTATGCAACCTTCATAGCAGCCTTACTAATCATATCAGCAGAAGATATAGCTCGACTCTTTTTCTAGCATATTGTCAAATATTGGGGCCTGTCTGAAGACATCATTAGTGGCTGCAGCTCACGCTTCCCTAGAAATTTCTGGACCCGTCTCTTTAAGTGCTTCGGGTCAAAATTGAGTCATAGATCAAGCTTCCATCCACCATCAGATGACCAGACGGGACGATTCTATGACATGCTGGAGGAATATCTCTGTCACTTTGCAACCAGATCATAACAACATTGGGTGAAGCTTTTGGGTGTTGCTCAACTGTATTTCAATATCTCCCATGACTCCTTAGACACACCTCATGGCATCCTGGCAAGCCTCTCAATGCCCAGCGCCATGGTCGGCCCCGTGGTCTCGGCAGCGCCAAGTGACAAGCGCACATGTGCCTCTTTCGCCCCACCGATAGCCCAAGCCAATGTCCAACGGTTGGCAGATGCCAACAGTGCTGCGCACACAGACAATGGCGAGCGCACAGTTCATGATGATGCCAATAGTGCCGTGTGCGTAGATCCTGATGCCTTGCCAACGGCCAGCCACAGGCAGACTCCAAATAGTGTCGCGCACGCAGACCATGATACAAAAAACAAAGTTGCTGCCAACGGACCTATCTCTACTTTGTAGAAAACTAAGTCCTTTTCATTGCAAATATAGAGTAGTATTATTTTATGTACATCCATTATGTTTCTCTAGCTTATCTGGGTTAAGTCTTGTAACTTTGGTTTTTTTTTTAAGCACTATTTACGAGGATCAAGCAATCAAACTTTCTAGCAAGCAAATGATTCTCTGTACTGTTGTCTCTTCCCATCGACATCGTGTTGCTTTTCTGTAATAGCTTTCATTAATGCAATCAAGCTTTCTTTCATTCTCAATTCTCATTTATGTTCTCTCAATTGCTCTTCACATTGATTTTCCCGTACGGCACTAACAATCTAGTCTAGCGTACGGAGGGGATCTCAGTTGGCGAACAGTAACTGCACTGACATTAGTTATTTAGCCTTACGTCTCCCTTCCAAAGAATCTCAGGAAGGTGTCGCGTAACAATATGTATGCTCAGCTCGACCATGCATATCTCTGTTCACGTAGTAGAATTGCATAAAACATTAATTATTTAATTAATATGATATTAGACCACGTCTTCATACTAAGAAAGAAAAGAAAAAAAAGTAACTACAATACAAGGGTCGGGTGAGAGCTCCCTGTTTCCATAGTTGAAGAGAAGGGTTCAAATTCCATCAGTAGTATAGCATCCCTTTCCCCTTTCCGTCTTCCCCCTCCCTTCCCCTAATGTAATGAATTAAAAAAGTATAAAAAGAAATAATAATTTATAACAGAGCATTATAACGTCTACGTATTCATTTATTACAATCAAGGCAGAGCTAGCATACCGGTTATGGGTTCGGTCAAATCCAATAACTTTGGCCCGTACCTTGTATTTATTTAAAGAAATTCATTAAAAAGGTAGAAAAATTAATTTTGAACCAAGTAACTTATGTTATATATCTGTATTGCTGAAAATAAATTAAATAACAATCTTTCTGAAAATAAATAATAGAAAGTTAGTAGTAGTTAATTCTGAAAACAGTAAACTTCTTCAAAATAAATTCTCAAACCGTTGTAGGAACAAATCGAGCCCACTGAATACACAGTGTGTCCTTAAGGAAATTATTCCCCTCAAGTACCCGAGGTTCTGAAATATATCCTCCCAGGATAGAACGACTTAACTCACCAGTGTATCGGTACCTAAAACTCTGGTGATCGGCGAACCACTCGATAGTTGTAAAACACACTGGAATATTTTTGTGCAGAAGAAGAAGAAGAAGAATCAGAAAATTTCGTAAGTTAATATTCTGGGATTTGAAGGTGTATTTATAGCCAATTTCGGTGTTGTTTCTGAAAAGGTTTGCAACCTTTCAGAACAATCATGGCTGTTGGAATAGGTGTGACACTGTTTCAGAATAGCCATGGCTGTTGGAAATTTTGCGAGAAATTTAAAACGGATTTAAAATAATTCGATAAAGAAAAATGGGCCGGACCGGACCGGGTCGCGGGTCATGGGTTATTCCAGATTAAATTTTCTTTAAATAATTAAATATTTGAAAAGAATTTTTTCCAAAAAGATTAATCAATCAATCGATCTTTGATAAATCCAAATCCAAATTCAAATCCAAATCTGAAGCTGAAGCCGAAGCCGAGCCGAGCGAGCGACGACAACGACGGCACGAGGCTTGCCTTCTTCTTAGCTCTTTAAGAGTTAAAAGATGAGCTTCTCTATATATACACCAAGATTATTTTTTTTCTACCAATGAGGGATAAAGTGCATTAGTGAACTCATTCAAAATATTACTTCCCTCTATTTCTTTTTCCACCATTTTTCATTCACCCTGCTTTTGTTATTAAACAAAATCCAACAATCCCCCACATGAATGGGGAATGGCTATAAACTTAAAGGAATGCACAGACGTGTGTGAGTTTTACATGCAAGAATTAATTGCATCTGGATAAGTAGGTTTCCCTTTTAACTTTCCGTAGTGAACTTATATCGGACATACTCAGTCAATCGGTAGATTTGATATCTTTGAACCATCGAGCTTTGTTGTACTAGACAATATAAGTCACACAATCAATCCTTAACCATCTATGGTTCTCACGGTTGTGTTCGTTTCAGCCATGAACACCGCCTGGTTTCATTAGTGTTTAGAGAATGGGACGTTACTTGCATTCTCCTTGAAGCGGCTTACACTTCACACTCACATAGGTGATTCCTAAACATGTAATCCTAAAGACACACTATCTGGTCATATCCTGCCAGACTTAGCAAATCATTAAAAAGCTTTAAGCTTTATTGACTCATCAAAAAGCCTTAATGCTTTACCTCGTTTTTGAACATTGTATTCATCACGAGAATGGGTTGAGTTAGTTGACAATATTGAACCGTCATTCATAACTTTGTTTGATCTTTTTGAACCTAGCTCTCGGGATCTCCAGTTTGCTAGGTAGATTTACCGCCATGATGACTTGTCCTATGCTTTTAACCCCATTCCCTTTGATGATCTTTCAACTGCCTATCTAGATAGGCCTTTTGTAAGTGGATCTAACACGTTATCTTTTGACTTTATATAGTCGATTGTGATAACACCACTAGAGAGTAGTTGTCTAACGGTATTGTGTCTCTATCGAATAAGACAAGATTTTCCGTTATACATAACGCTCCCTGCCCTACCTATTGCCGTTTGACTATCACAATGTATATATATAGGTGCCAAAGGTTTGGGCCAAAATGGAATATCTTACAAGAAATTCCGGAGCCATTCAGCTTCTTCACCGGCCTTATCTAAAACTATGAATTCAGATTCCATTATAGAACAGGCGATGCACGTTTGTTTGGATGATTTCCAAGATACTGCTCCACCCCCAATTGTGAAAACATATCCACTCGTGGATTTAACTTCAGATGATCCGATGATCCAATTTGCATCACTATATCCCTTGATCACGGAAGGATATTTGTTGTAATGCAAAGCCTAATTTTGGGTATGTTTCAGATACCCCAAAATTCGTTTCATTTCCATCCAATGTATTTAATTGGGATTACTTGTAAACCGACTCAGTTTGCTAATAGCACATGCTATATCTGGTCGCGTAAAATTCATGATATATATCAAACTTCCCAATACTCTTGCATAGTCTAGTTGTGAGTCACTTTCACCTTCATTCTTTTGAAGTGCATAACTCACGTCAATTGGAGTTTTGGCAATTTTGAAATCTAAATACTTGAACTTATCAAGTACCTTTTCAATGTAATGAGGCTGTGATAATGAGACCTTGTGGAGTCTTGCGAATTCTGATTCCTAAGATCACATCAGCAACTCCTAAGTCTTTCATGTCGAATTTGCTAGCCAACATGCGCTTTGTAGCATTTATATCTGCCATACTTTTGCTTATTATCAATATGTCATCAACATATAAATAAATAATGACTTCGTGACACATTTGTCACACTCGTAGATTTTAAATTCATTTCCCAACACTGTGTGGTCAAATTTTGCATGCCATTTTTTGGGTACTTGTTTAAGTCCATAAAGCGACTTAACAAGTTTACACACTTTTTTTTCTTTACCAGGAACCACAAAACCCTCAGGTTGTTCTATGTAAATTTTTTCCTCCAATTCTCCATTTAGGAAAGTTATTTTAACATCCATTTGATGGATTTCAAGACCATACACGGCCGCTAGTGCCACTAATACCCGAATAAATGTTATCCTTGTTACTGGCAAGTAAGTGTCAAAGTAATCAAGGCCTTTCTTTTGTCTATAACCTTTGATAACAAGTCTTGCCTTATATTTGTCAATAGTGCCATCAGCTTTAATTTTTCGTTTAAAGATCCATTCCAAACCTAAAGGCTTATTTCCTGGAGGAAGATCAACCAATTCCCATGTATGGTTATCCAAAATTGATTGAATCTCACTATTGACTGCCTCTTTCCAAAATGCTGAATCAGAAGACGACATAGCTGCTTTAAAAGTTTGAGGCTCATTTTCAAGCAAGAATGTCACAAAATCTGGTCCAAAGGAAGTAGATGTTCTTTGACGTTTGCTATGCCTTGGATCTTCTATACTTGGAGTATTTTCCTTTGGTTCTTCCCGAGGTCGTTTAGGTCTTTCATTTAACGACTTGCTTTCAGCTTTATACGAATAGATGCTTTCAAAGAATTCAGCATTATCTAATTCCATTACCGTATTAACATGTATCTCGGGATTATCAGATTTATGAACCAAAAACCGACATGCTTTACTGTTTGTAGCATATCCAATGAAAACGCAATCTACTATTTTTGGTCCAATTTTAACCCTTTTAGGTAAAGGAACCTGTACCTTTGCTAGACACCCCCACACTTTGAAATATTTTAAGTTGGGTTTTCTTCCTTTCCATTTTTCATATGGAATAGATTGCGTTTTGATGTGGGGTACTCTGTTGAGTATTCGGTTAGATATAAGGATAGCTTCCCCCCACAAACTCTGCAGTAATCCGGAACTTATTAATAAAGAATTCATCATTTCTTTTAATGTCCGATTTTTCCTTTCCGCAATTCCGTTGGATTGAGGTGTGTAAGGTGCAGTAGTTTGATGGATAATTCCATATTCTGAATATATTTCTACAAACGGAGATTCATATTCTCCACCTCTATCACTTCTAAACATTTTGATCTTTTTATTCAATTGATTTTCTACCTCATTCTTGTATTGCTTAAATGCTTCAATTGCTTCATCCTTACTATTAAGCAAATAAACATAACAATATCTAGTGCAATCGTCAATAAAAGTAATAAAATACTTTTTCCCACCTCGAGATGGTGTCGACTTCATATCGCAAATGTCAGTATGAATTAATTCTAAAGGATTTGAATTCCTTTCAACAGACTTATAAGGATGTTTTACAAACTTATATTCAACACATATTTGACATTTTAATTTATTACACTCGAATTTAGGCAATACTTCTAAATTAATTAACTTCCGCAAGGTTTTATAATTGACATGTCCTAAACGAATATGCCATAAATCATTTGACTCCAATAAATAAGAAGAAGCTAAAATTTTATTCATACTATTAACAATCATTACATTGAGTTTGAAAAGGCCCTCCGTGAGGTAGCTTCTCCAACATACATTTCGTTCTTGCTTACAACAACTTTATTAGAAACAAATACACATTTGAATCCAACCCTTACAAGTAAAGAAGTAGAAACTAAATTCTTTCTAATAGTAGGAACATGAAGAAAGTTGTTAAGCGTTAACACCTTGCCGGAAGTCATCTTCAGAAATATCTTTCCATAACCTTCAATTTTGGCTGTTGCATTATTTCCCATAGAAATTTCTTCTTCCGGACCAGCAGTAGAGTAAGTCGCAAATACTTCTTTGACAGCACAAACATGTCGAGTGGCTCCAGAGTCAATCCACTACTCCTTCGAATTTTTAACTAGGTTGCATTCCGAAAGTATTGCGCAAAGATTATCAATGTCGTTATTCTTCTCCACTATGTTGGCTTGTCCTTTCTTATTATCCTTTTTCGGGAGACGACAATCAGGGCTCTTGTGACCAACTTTTCCACAATTGTAGCAGCTGCCCTTGAATTTCATTCTGTTCTGCTCCTTAATTTGTCCAGAAGACCTCTTCCTCTTCTTACTTTTTGGAGCAGTCTCCTCAATAATATTAACTTCCATGATCGTTGAATTTCCACGAGACTTCTTCTCGGCTGTTTTGTTGTCTTCCTGATCATTAGACGTATCACAAGATCTTCCAACTTCATTTCTTTGCGTTTGTGCTTAAGATAGTTCTTGAAATCTCTCCACGAAGGAGACAATTTTTCAATCATAGTAGCCACTTGAAATGCTTCATTTACGACCATACCTTCAGCAATAAGGTCGTGACAAATAAGTTGAAGCTCCTGAACTTGGGTTCTCACAGTTTTGTTGTCTATCATTTTATAGTCTAGAAACTTGGCAACAACGAACTTCTTCAAGCATGCATCTTCTGTCTTGTACTTCTTCTCAAGTGCGTCCCATAATTCTTTCGAAGTATTCATTATATTATACACATTGTACAAGTCATCTTCTAAAGCACTTAAGATATAGCCTTTGCAAAGAAAATCTGTCTGCTTCCACGCCTCACAACCATGAATTTTTCATTATCCGGCATGTCCGCAGCAGGCACTGGAGGCTCTTCACTAGTGAATTTCTACATACCAAGTGTGGTAAGGCAGAAGAACATCCTTTGCTGCCATCCTTTGAAGTTGGTTCCAGAAAATTTTTCGGGTTTCTCAGCCGGAGGAACAACAGTGCGGCTTGACGAGGCTATCGTCGTTGCACCAACAGTCGCAGGAGGATTTTCATTTTCATTTGCCATTTCTTACTGTCAACAACAGAAGAACTCAATTAATGGCAAAACCAAAACAGTAAATAATACTGTAATCAATAAACAGTACGTAAAAAACAACTAATATTTTTATATACTGTTTTACAGAAAAACGATAAAGTTTTTATGTTCTTCAAATCGTTTTCTGAATTTCAATACCCTGATGAAGTTTTTATATCTTCAAATCATAATAGTAAAATTCAGGCAGAATACAGAATATAATAAATGTAATTTCCTTAAGATTGTTATATATCTGTATTGCTGAAAATAAATTAAATAACAATCTTTCTGAAAACAAAAAACAGAAAGTTAGTGGTAATTAATTCTAAAAACAATAAACTTCTTCAAAATAAATTCTGAAAATGTTGTAGGAACAAATCGAGCACACATGGCTGCTGGAACAGGTGTGACACTGTTTCAGAATAGGCGTGGCTGTTGGAAATTTTGCGGAAAATTTAAAACAGATTTAAAATAATCCGGGAAAAAAAAAAGGGCCGGATCGGACCGGGTCACGGGTCATGGGTTATTCCAGATTGAATTTTCTTTAATTAATTTAATTAGGCGAAGCCGAGCGAGCGGCGACGACGCGGGGCTTGCTTTCTTCTTAGCTCTTTAAGAGCTAAAAGATGAGCTTCTCTAGATATACATCAAGATTTTTTTTCTTTCTACCAATGAGGGACAAAGTGCATTAGTGAACTCATACAAAATTTCGCTTCCTTTCATTTCTTTTCCCACCATTTTCCATTCACCCTTCTTTTGTTATTAAACAAAATCCAACAAGTTAAAAATACTAGAATTCCAAATCCCTAAGCTTCAAATTTTTGTTCCGCCTCTGATTACAATTACTTCAAAGTTATTGTGCTCTCTTAATAACATGAGCTTCTCATGAAATAAGACTGGAGTAACTAGAAATTCATGGATTAATGATGTTTGGGGTTAGTTCCTCCAGGAATATGTCGCATTGGCTTGTAGGCAGTTTCTTGGCTGCTATATCTGTCGTCATAACTCATAACCAACCTTGGAATGATGTTTGGGGTGAGGTCCTTGAGGACTATATCGCATTGGCTTGGAATATACCTCAAGGGCTTTCCTTCTCTCGAAAAAGGCAAGAAAAGATTCCGTTAACCTAATTTTCTGCTGCGGAGGGGAGGCCGAGTATCTCCCAAAATATTTGGGTCCGAGCGTGTGAAGCGTAATGAATAGATAAAGGTAGACATTGTGCTCTAAGACATAAGTCTCCACGTGCGATATATGTAGTTGATTTTTAAATAGGTTTTCACGTTCAAACAAAATGGAATCTTGCTTATGTGAGTATACAAAATTGCCTTTCTCCTGTTGTGCTAATTCCTTTAATATTAATCAATGGGGAACAAGTAATAATTCGTCCTATATGGATGCATATCATAGATTAAATAAAGGATTACAGCCAATGACTTAACCCGAATGAGCTAATCCGATTCATTTCACTGTTCGAACGTAACCTAGGACCTGAGAAAAGTAAAAAAAATCCTATACCCATTAATTCTTATATACATGTTAAAGTTTTAAATCAGTGAGAACCTACTCATCATCACCTTTTCTATTTGACCTTTCGGCAGAAGCAAGTATAAATACCACATCAAACAAAACAACCTTTCTCTTCTGTTTTCTGTCTCTTCTAAATTATTTTAGTGCTAAACCACGCCTTCCATTAAAAGTACTTTTTATATGTCAAAGGAAGATTCACGGATCTGATAATTAAGTATCTGGTTGCTTCATCTTAATTAAAGGAAAAAATTCACTCTCGGTACTCTTATAAAGTCACAAGAGTCTAAGTGTAAATTAAACAACATATATAAAGTATAACCCCGTTTACTTCATCTTAAGTAAAGGAAAAAATTCACTCTCGGGACTCTTATAAAGTCACAAGAGTCTAAGTGTAAATTAAACAACATATATAAAGTATAACCCCGTTTACTTCATCTTAAGTAAAGGAAAAAATTCACTCTCGGGACTCTTATAAAGTCACAAGAGTCTAAGTGTAAATTAAACAACATATATAAAGTATAACCCCGTTTACTTCATCTTAAGTAAAGGAAAAAATTCACTCTCGGGACTCTTATAAAGTCACAAGAGTCTAAGTGTAAATTAAACAACATATATAAAGTATAACCCCGTTTACTTCATCTTAAGTAAAGGAAAAAATTCACTCTCGGGACTCTTATAAAGTCACAAGAGTCTAAGTGTAAATTAAACAACATATATAAAGTATAACCCCGTTTACTTCATCTTAAGTAAAGGAAAAAATTCACTCTCGGGACTCTTATAAAGTCACAAGAGTCTAAGTGTAAATTAAACAACATATATAAAGTATAACCCCGTTTACTTCATCTTAAGTAAAGGAAAAAATTCACTCTCGGGACTCTTATAAAGTCACAAGAGTCTAAGTGTAAATTAAACAACATATATAAAGTATAACCCCGTTTACTTCATCTTAAGTAAAGGAAAAAATTCACTCTCGGGACTCTTATAAAGTCACAAGAGTCTAAGTGTAAATTAAACAACATATATAAAGTATAACCCCGTTTACTTCATCTTAAGTAAAGGAAAAAATTCACTCTCGGGACTCTTATAAAGTCACAAGAGTCTAAGTGTAAATTAAACAACATATATAAAGTATAACCCCGTTTACTTCATCTTAAGTAAAGGAAAAAATTCACTCTCGGGACTCTTATAAAGTCACAAGAGTCTAAGTGTAAATTAAACAACATATATAAAGTATAACCCCGTTTACTTCATCTTAAGTAAAGGAAAAAATTCACTCTCGGGACTCTTATAAAGTCACAAGAGTCTAAGTGTAAATTAAACAACATATATAAAGTATAACCCCGTTTACTTCATCTTAAGTAAAGGAAAAAATTCACTCTCGGGACTCTTATAAAGTCACAAGAGTCTAAGTGTAAATTAAACAACATATATAAAGTATAACCCCGTTTACTTCATCTTAAGTAAAGGAAAAAATTCACTCTCGGGACTCTTATAAAGTCACAAGAGTCTAAGTGTAAATTAAACAACATATATAAAGTATAACCCCGTTTACTTCATCTTAAGTAAAGGAAAAAATTCACTCTCGGGACTCTTATAAAGTCACAAGAGTCTAAGTGTAAATTAAACAACATATATAAAGTATAACCCCGTTTACTTCATCTTAAGTAAAGGAAAAAATTCACTCTCGGGACTCTTATAAAGTCACAAGAGTCTAAGTGTAAATTAAACAACATATATAAAGTATAACCCCGTTTACTTCATCTTAAGTAAAGGAAAAAATTCACTCTCGGGACTCTTATAAAGTCACAAGAGTCTAAGTGTAAATTAAACAACATATATAAAGTATAACCCCGTTTACTTCATCTTAAGTAAAGGAAAAAATTCACTCTCGGGACTCTTATAAAGTCACAAGAGTCTAAGTGTAAATTAAACAACATATATAAAGTATAACCCCGTTTACTTCATCTTAAGTAAAGGAAAAAATTCACTCTCGGGACTCTTATAAAGTCACAAGAGTCTAAGTGTAAATTAAACAACATATATAAAGTATAACCCCGTTTACTTCATCTTAAGTAAAGGAAAAAATTCACTCTCGGGACTCTTATAAAGTCACAAGAGTCTAAGTGTAAATTAAACAACATATATAAAGTATAACCCCGTTTACTTCATCTTAAGTAAAGGAAAAAATTCACTCTCGGGACTCTTATAAAGTCACAAGAGTCTAAGTGTAAATTAAACAACATATATAAAGTATAACCCCGTTTACTTCATCTTAAGTAAAGGAAAAAATTCACTCTCGGGACTCTTATAAAGTCACAAGAGTCTAAGTGTAAATTAAACAACATATATAAAGTATAACCCCGTTTACTTCATCTTAAGTAAAGGAAAAAATTCACTCTCGGGACTCTTATAAAGTCACAAGAGTCTAAGTGTAAATTAAACAACATATATAAAGTATAACCCCGTTTACTTCATCTTAAGTAAAGGAAAAAATTCACTCTCGGGACTCTTATAAAGTCACAAGAGTCTAAGTGTAAATTAAACAACATATATAAAGTATAACCCCGTTTACTTCATCTTAAGTAAAGGAAAAAATTCACTCTCGGGACTCTTATAAAGTCACAAGAGTCTAAGTGTAAATTAAACAACATATATAAAGTATAACCCCGTTTACTTCATCTTAAGTAAAGGAAAAAATTCACTCTCGGGACTCTTATAAAGTCACAAGAGTCTAAGTGTAAATTAAACAACATATATAAAGTATAACCCCGTTTACTTCATCTTAAGTAAAGGAAAAAATTCACTCTCGGGACTCTTATAAAGTCACAAGAGTCTAAGTGTAAATTAAACAACATATATAAAGTATAACCCCGTTTACTTCATCTTAAGTAAAGGAAAAAATTCACTCTCGGGACTCTTATAAAGTCACAAGAGTCTAAGTGTAAATTAAACAACATATATAAAGTATAACCCCGTTTACTTCATCTTAATTAAAGGAAAAAATTCACTCTCGGTACTCTTATAAAGTCACAAGAGTCTAAGTGCAAATTAAACAACATATATAAAGTATAACCCCGTTTACTGGCCAGGAAATATTGTGTATTGCTCTTGTTTGGTTTCTTGTTTTGGTTTTATTAATAGGGTTAATTAAATGTCACCAGTGCACTTACATATTAGCACTAGCTCTAGCTTTGAATTACAAGAGAACCGTCCAAGGAAATAAATCTCATACACCGTGACCGTGGAAATATTGTCGTCTCTAGTACTTCTGCTTTTAGAAAATGTAGTATTGGTTTTTTATTTGTTTTGAATAGTCAAAACCACAACAAACATAATATCTATACTACCAATAATTTATGTTAAATGTTGGATGACTAAAATATCCTCGAAACTTTGATTAACTTTTATGCCCTTATAATTTTGAATTAAAGGTGGATGTAATTGTAATATACTAAATATATTACCTAAGAAAGGAATTCTTTATAGATTAAAACTCCAATGTCGACAGCACATTCCTGCTCTACAAATACCTAGAACTTTTAATGCAACTATAAATTGGTAAAGTTGGAAATAATTATAAATTTGGATAAACTTACTATACTTGTCATACAATAAACAACTTGTATAAAAACTAATATTAAATATTATTGCATTCTTTAACCGATTTATAAATTTGTTCGTATCTTGTGTAATTTTAAACTATTTATTTTCATTTTGTTATTTGGTTATCACAACGTTATTATGATTTGGTTTGCATTACATATATATAACTTTTATTTTAAGTAACTCATTATCTAACTTTAGCAATTACTTATGGTACGTGTTTGTAATATTTGACACAAGATATTCGTGCAACGCATGAGTATAGAGACTAGTACTATACTAAAAACACAAAAGTCCTTAGTGGAATGTCGTTCATCTTTTTTACCCTTAAAAAAGGATTTTATATTGGACAAGTTTATACTTTTATTATTTTCTTAATATTATTTAACCTTTCTTTAATTGACCATGTTGGCTATCCTAATATTTAGGACTTTAAAATTATAAGTATTTTACCGTATAAATATTTTAATTCCAACTGTGTAATAAACTAAGATTTACCTCATATAAATTATACTGTACTAAAATATTAAAACATAACCCTTCCTCTCCGTGTTCTTGTCAGCCATCCTGAGAGGTAAACTTCTTTTCTATTCTTTATTTGTGCAGTCATCATAGTACTTATTGATCATAGTTAGGTTCTTTGCTTTTCTATTTTTGATGTTGCATATATGCTATATGTGCTTAAAATATTTTTGTGCCTCTTTTAATTTCTTCTTTAAATTTGTAAAGAGATTACGATTAGAGCTTTTGTTCTTCACTGAATATGAAATGGAGTTGGAACAGGCACTTGCGACGAGGTGATCAGTAGAGATTCAATTGGAAAGAGAATAAAGAATAGCTATGAGAATGTCAAGCCAGCGTAAATTAAGGTATCGAATCGAAATAATATATAAATTCTTTTTCTAATTAAATAATCTATACTATATTAAAAGCACGAAGGCTTTTAGGAAAATGTCGTTCGCCTTTTTTACCCTTTAAAAATAGAGTTCACAATGGATAAAATAGTAATTTAAATATTTTCCTAATATGAAAGAATTATCATTTAATTATTTTCCTAATATATGAGACATTGAAATCAACTATAATTCTGATCAATAAATTTTACCATATTTAAATTATGTAGAGAATCCTGATACTTAGGATTCTAAAAGCAATTAAATTTTTATTTTATTTAGATTACGTATTATTTTTCAATCATTCAAAACTTAGAAATTAAGAATTCATATTTGTACTACCTTTTTCCGTCAGACAAGCACTACTTTGAAGCTACTAAAAATAGGCACATATAAACTATATATAACAAAAAATAAACTACTCATTATATTTGGAAAAATTAATAAAAAAATCGAATTATTAATAAAAATTAAAGAACAATAATTGTATTTTTTCTGCCAATTGAATTTTCTCTTGAAATTTTAAATGATATTAGTTATTTTTCGACAAGCTTGTCTAAGTATTTTTTTACATGTTGTACGTAAATGTAGGACTCAATTATAAGATTGAGCTTGAAATGTTTGCTTTAGTTTTTACAATATTTTGGGCTATTTTTCTTCTAATATCTTTTATAATATGACATATTTTAGGTATCTGAATTTTAATATACATTTGCAGAGTAAAATCGAGGATTTAAATTTTCATCATACATTAATAAATTTATAATGTTAATAAATAAACTAAAATGAATAATCAAATAAAAAGAAGATTAATTTATCTCATTTCTAAAGATCAGTATTCAGCTTAGATAAATAAATATACAACATGAATCATGGACACATGTTAAATTTCGAGCATGAGATGAAAGACTTGTAATCCCAATTTAATCATATTTTAAATGCAAATACTTTTATTTTTAGTCATATAAAGAATTTTGTGTTACTAAATTATTATTTAATATGGAATGCCTTTGAGCGCAATTTGGAACACTACATAGATAATGTTAGATTTATCATTTGAATTTTATTTCGTTATAAAAAATAAAAATAAGAGGGGTAAGCGTAATTCTCAAACTGTAGTAGAAATTTGGGTTATAAAGAGAATCTTGGAGGGAAGTTTTCAAAATTATCCCAAATTGTAATTATAGCTAAATATTAACAGCTTTAAATTAATGAAAAAAATATTATTTTAATGTTTAAAATATATGATTAAATAATTGAATTAGCTAAGCAACAAAAGGATGCAATTCATCCCCCCCCCCCTCCCCCCCAAATTATCATATAATTAAAAGTATTTTGGAAAAGCTCATAGAATACATATATTTATTCCCTAAGAAGTGCATTAACGGTGAAAAAATAATAAATAGAGTAAAATTAGTTATTGTGTAATATTAAGAGTCAAATTAGTAAAATATAAGCTTGAAACAATAAAAATGAAATAGTAGAAGACAAATTATATTATATATGTTATGAAATACTTGATTAAGGTAGATGTCAATAACTCCTAAGGAAGTAACATCCACTACTCTTCTCCATTAATCTCCCATTAATTCTTATCATTATGGTTGTAACTTCAATATCGCCATGATCCATAGTTAATACCATGTTCATGGCATCCCTTTGTATTACCTAGATATCATCCTATAAATAGAAGGTTTGGGCATCACATTGTGCACACTTGAATACGTGGAAGAAATAAGAATCTCTCCTGGGCATCACATTGTGCACACTTGAATACGTGGAAGAAATAAGAATCTCTTATATCTTTCTCTCTATATTTCTTAGCTTGTTTTTCATGTTCTATATTGTTACTTTGAGCTTAGTTTCTTAACACCATATGAGATGTCATTAATTATTTTTCTTTTTTTTTTATTGTAAACATTCCTATAAATTGAAATCCCTATATCTCTTTAATATTTTAGTTATTTGCTGTAAAATATTAATTTAATATTAACCGTTCTTAGACTTTAGCCAAGTGTACCATTTTTTAAGAGCCATAAGGCAAACATGTCATTCCCGAATCTAAAGAAAACCAAGAGATTATATTTCGAAATTTGTGTTATTTGCCGAATCTTTGATGAATTATGGTAAATATTTTTGTATTACCTTTTTATTTTGGATATTAGATACAAAAATAATTGCAATTTTTATAAAATATTTCACGTAATTTTAAGGTCTTTTATAATGCATAATTTGTTCTTTTGTTGAATTAGCTAAAGTGGAATTAATATTCTATCAATTTTAGGAACTCATTTTTATTTTGTATTTTGTATTTCACTCACTTTGTTTAATATTGCTTATTTTAATATTTTAAAAAAATATATTTATTGTTATAGGAAACACGCGCAAAGCGCGTATCCTAAGACTAGTTGTATGAAATAAGCCATGTTAAAAGTTGAACTTTTCAGTTTATAATTATTTGAAGTATGAAATTTGAAGCATGTCAAAATTAAGTTAGACAGTAAACTCTTGCATACGAGACTTTTTAGCCCAACTCATATTATGTATCTTAAAATTGATTTGTTGTTTTTACTTTAGCGATAGTAACTTATTCTTTTTTATTCCGTCGGACAAAATTCATATAGTAGTTCTTAACTTCTTATTGATTAAAAAAATAAAACGATTCGTATTTTGTGTGTTAGAAAGAAAAAATCATTGTCTTAATTTAGTTACTTCATACTGTTTGGATCTTATAAAATGAACTTGAACATTGACTAATAAAACAAAAAACTGGACCAACTTGAAAATAACTTTTTTAAAAATAGAGAAATTAAGGCTTTTAAATCTTCAAAAGTTATGAAGGTGAAGAAATTATAGAATTATAAATATGTTTAAGTTGAATATATGGAATGATGAATGAGTTTCTTCCTTTATTAACTTAACTATGTAGGTTCAATATTAATCAAATTCAATAACTTAAGTTTTCTTTTTATAAATCAAACTCTTTTTTAATATAATATATGTGTGATTTTAAAAAATATATTATTCATCATGCCCGTAACCGAAAACTAGTCATATGGAAATGTCACAACTCACAATCAACCTGAAGTCAATTAAGAAGCCTCTTTTCGACTTAAGCCAGTACTTCATCTATCTTATATATTATCAATCGTTCAAGACAAAGTTAAATTTTTTTTACCCTTAGTAATAATTATCCTTGAAAATTATAAGCACCTCAATTATGGATTACTTTATTCAAATATCAATAAAGAAATATTAAATACTAAGACATGAATAAAGGTAAAATAATCAAAATCTCATCCTAATTAATTTTTTTTAAGGGCGTGTAAAGATAATTATGACAGATAATATGAGACGGAGAGAGTAATTCTTTATTAATCTTACTCCCTCCATTTCTTTTTAAGTGATTTTTTAGCTTTTTAAATTTGATCCAAAATAAGTGATATTTCTAAGAAATCAAGAAAGTATTATCAATCCTTTTTTCCAAATTTATTCTAATCTAATACTCCCTCTGTCTCAAATTATTTGTCATGATTCTTTTGTACACGTCCCTTAAGAAAAATTAATTAGGATATAATTTGTCTACTTTACTCTTATTTATTTTTTAATATGTAATCTTTTTTTATTGGTATTTGAACAAAGTAATTCATAATTGAGGTGTTTGTAATTTTCAAAGATAATTATTATTACTAAGGGTTAAAAAGGGTAAAAATAATTAATTTTGTCTTGAATTTTTAAAATGATAAAAATTTGAAACAATTATTTTTAATAATATAAGACGAGGGGATAAGTGATCAACAAAATTTTAAAAGGAGGTAATAAGCTGCAATAATCATTCATCAACCCATAATGCCTCGAAAGATTAGGGTACTTTCTTGGTCAGCCGCCTTTCTTCTCTTGTGCGATTTCCAATTAAACCATTTCATAACTCCTTTATAGGGCTGCTTATCGGGCGGATCGGGCGGTTATTTACTATTAACGGTTTGGTTTATCGATTATCGGCTTTTAAATGTATTAATCCGCTAGCCACCCGATACGATGTCGGGCGGATTGGTATCGATTTAGCTATTATCGGACGGTTATCGGGCGGTTTATCGGCCTAGTTGTCCTTCCAACCTGTTGTGTCTATATCAACATCCTGCCCAAGAATCTCATTTTCAGAGCCATACTAGTTATGAGTTCAATCATCGAATATTCTACCTTCACGTAAAAGTCTGAATTCTTGACGATTTATCTCGTTTTTGTCCTGCAGCTTAGGCAGTACCCAACTGTTGAGCAAATGCCGCTGCCTTATTTGCCATCTCCAGTAACTATCAGCAATTGACAAATTACAATTGAACATTTATAAGTTGAGACACTTGAGCGACAAGCTAGAGCTTGAAATGTATTAAGTGGTTGACAATGAATTAGTTCCTGGTGAAGCAAGGCACAAATGCGCACAGAGTATACAAGTACATACACACAAATGCACATAGTATATATCAGTAAGCATTAAGAGATAGAAACGAGCTATCTCCATCATAATTCAATTGTCAGTAAGAGACGATAATTCGTTGACAGGAAAAAAACTATGGAAAGGATTTTTAATATTTAACATATATACATACATACATTCTAGGGGTGTGCATTCGATTTATCGATATGATTTTGATCGATAATTACTTATCGATTATCGATTTGTACATATGCTTATCGTTATCGTTTCAATAAGGTTTCGATTTTTGATACCATGTTGTCACGACCCAAAATCCACTAATGGTCGTGGTGGCGCCGGACACCGCCGTCAGGCCAGCCAACTCAAATACTTAATTAAATCTCATTTTAACACTTTTGAAATCCAGGATTTTCCTTCATTATTAAGAAATTTTAAAGGATATAGTTTCAAATCAAATTTAAATGTTGAACAGTTAATACCATACTTCAAACCATCCCAGAAATCCGGTGTCACAAGTGCATGAACAACCACTGATAAGGAAAATAAAATACAACATTCGTCCTGAATACAGTGGACGGAAAGTAAATACAGTACACTGGAAGGGACTACCCTAGCTGCGGTCGCCTCGAATGATGCAGCTCACCTAGTCCCAGAAACGTCCGTGCTGCCACGCCCCGTAAGCTGCTAGAGGTATATATACCTGTGCAACAAAAATGCACAGAAATGTAGTATGAGTACGTAATCAACGTGTACTCAGTGAGTGTCCCGCCTAATCCCGAAGGGGTAGAGACAAGATAGCCAACTCCGACACTCACTAGAGGTCAATTATCAATATTCTATAAGTGCGAGGATAATCATGGATTTGGAAGTTCTAATTGTGAAGCCAAAAAAACAGGTAAACACCTTCAACAATAAATCAAGGGCTTCTAAAGTCTGTTCTTTATTATCTTATCAGTTTATATCAAACAGCATAGGGCCAATTCCACATTTACAATTTTCAAGTAACAGATAAACATGCGCAAATTACACCGAGGCGACGGCCCGCTCCAATAGGAATGTAAACTGTGCACTGCCGAGAGTCGAGCGGCACGAACCATAGATGCATCTATTCTCACCGAGGCATTCGACCCGTTCCATAAATAAACACATATCCTGCTCGCAAATCATCCATGCGACGCAGACACACATAAAATACATGCTCAAGTAGGAAATTAAGAGCTTATCGGGGATAATCAACCAAATAGACAAATTTCTCTTTTTAACATTTCAGGGAAAATTTAATATTAAATCTCTTTTTAAATTCCTTTACCAATTCAAGGTGATTTAAACAATTCAAACTATCAATGGGTTCACAGTAATCAAAGTATAACATGTTTTTTGGGTCCTACACTACCCGGACAATAGCATAATAGTAGCTACGCACGGACTCTCGTCACCCCGTGCGTACGTAGCCCCCACAAATAGGAGCACATAACCACTTTTAACTCACCTATGGGGTAAATTTCCCCTCGCAAGATTAGAAAGGAGACTCATCTCGCTCCGAAGACTCAAAACCGGCATTCTTCATTCTTTCGAAGGCTTGAACCAACGCACAATGTACCAAAACTAGCCAATTAACGACAAACTTATGAGAACATGCTCAAATACTTGTTAACAATTCAAATTATACAAATTCCCAACTCCGCTTAGTGAAATGACCAAAATGCCCTCGGGCCCACGTGCCCGGATTCTGAAATTTTTTGAAGATAAAGGTTACCCATGACCTTGGAAACTCAAATATATAATTTTCTCCTAATTCCATACTCAAAATCATGGTCAAATCCGAAGAAATGTAAATTCCTAGGTTTTCCACCAAAACCCCGAATTTCTATAATTTCCTTGCATAAATCCATGTATAAACAATGTATTTAACTCAAAACTAACATAAATTACTTAGCTCATGACAAGTGACGAAAATGGCATCTCCAAGTTGCTCCCCATCGACTCCAATGGAAGGAAAATGGGGTTGAAATGAACTCAACCCCGAACTTAAAACATCTCACTGCCCCAACTACTTCCGCTTCTGCGGAAATAGTTCTGCTTCAGCAGATGTCGCTTCTGCGACTTTTCGCCGCTTCTGCGGCTTTGGGCAAAAGGAAGCTGACCGCTTCTGTGGTCTGGGGGCCGCTTAAGCGAAACCACTTCTGCGGTCCCTTGGCCGCTTCTGTGATTTCCTTGGACCTAGCCCCCTTCCGCTTCTGGGAGCGTTTGACCGCATTTGCGGTCCCGCTTCTGCTGTCCAAGAACCGCAGATGCGGTTATGACAGAAGCAGCAAATCTCAAGCCTTCCCAAATTCCACTTTTTCGATCCGTTAACCATCCGGAATCCACCTGAGGCCCCCGGGACCCCAGCCAATCATACCAACCAATCCTATAACACATTACGGACTTGTTCGAAACCTCAAATCACATCAAACAACGCTAAAACTATGAATTACACCCCGATTCAAGCTTTATGACTTTGAACTTTCCAACTTTTATTTCTAATGCTTAAGCCTATCAAATCACGTCCGATTGACCTCAAATTTTGCACACAAGTCATATTTGATATTACGGACCTACTCCAACTTCCGGAATCGGATTCCGACCCCGATATCAAAAAGTTCACTTCCGGTCAAACTTTTCAAAAACCTTCAAATTTCTATCTCTAGCCAAATGGCTTCAAAATGACCTATGGACCTCCAAATTCACTTCCGATCGCGCTCCCAACTCCAGAATCACCATACGGAGCTATTCACAGTCTCGGAATCCCAAAAGGACATCGATTACACTGAAATGCACTCCAAGCCAAACTTAAGAAATTTCTTCGAAAATGCTAACTTCCACAATAGGCGCCAAAACGCTCCCGGGTTATCCAAAACCCAAACCGGGCATACGCCCAAGTCCGATATCATTATACGAACCTACTGGAACCTTCAGATCTGATTCCGAGGTCGTTTACTCAAAAATACAATCCTAGTTCATTCTTTCAACTTTAAGCTTCTCAAATGAGAATTTTCATTTAAATTTAACTTTGATCTTCCTGAATTTAAATTCCAATCCTGCGAACAATTCACAATACCTGAAACAAAGCTGCTCATGGCCTTAGTCTGCTGAACGATACGCTAGGGCTCAAAACGAACGGTCGGGTCGTTATATTCTCTCCCACTTAAACATGTGTTCGTCCTCGAACGTGCTGAGAACTATATCGAAGTAGCCTGAAATCACTGTCCAGCACCTCGTGCACCTTCCCGTGCTATCACAACTCAGTTGAGCACATTAGCTCGATAAATTCCGAAGATATTCTCTTTTACTCAAGCAATTAAGCCTTAGATCCTAATTCCAACATCCGGAATTCTATGCCAGGCATGTTTCCAATATACGATCACTGTATCAAACACTATACGCTGTACTCAAACATGACTGCATAACTCTGCTGAATTCACACTTTGCATCGCTTTACTCATAGGACCACAATAACAGTTTTGTTTGAATTAATCGGAATTCCATGAATCTGATGCTCCCATTGCATCTCATGACCTACATAGGTCTTACTCTAACTATTACAATACCGCCACGACGGATGAGATGCCGAAATTCATAATCAACTGCCGAGTCAACCAATCATCGAGTCTATACTTCTGACAAGAAACATTACCACATTCTGAACCAAATAATGATCTTCGCTCCTTAATATACTTCATATAATCAGATTGCACTGATCCTAAATCCCACAATCTCATCTTACCCAGTACGAACTGCTCAGGCAATAAGCCACTCCGAATGCGATCACAAGTCTTATATGACGCCACAATGTGCCAATAGGCCACCAATCCGAACACAACACAAACAGGAAATCGAACTCTGGAAGGAATTACCTAACCCCCGCATTAATACGGACTTTTCTTAGAAGATAGGAAGCGAAACACACAAAACAACATATAGAAAAACCAGACTCGACATCACACTGTTGCGGCGCGTAACCCGATCCAAATAACATACCCATGGCGGCGTGCCACCCGATCCACACATAGATCTCACATAAGGAGATTGCGCTTCGAGCTAAATCTGCCCATTACGATAAAAATATCGAATTTCGATCGTAAGCACGCTAAGTGCATAATACCATCCCTGAGAAAACATATAGCGCTATAGGCTACAAAACTCAAGCACAGCTGAGGTGCGATACAA